>ML827318.1:67569-99204 GCA_009831015.1 Picea engelmannii | reverse complement strand
CAACCATCACATCTCTTCTCAGAGATAAGCCTCCACCATTCCAACAAACTTGTTTCCGCTGCATTTTAGAGTTTCAACTTATTTCCTTATTGAATAGAAAACCAGTTTTGTTGTATCTCTGTTATTTTTTGTTAAGTACCTATTAATAATCTGTAGTCATTTCATTCTATTCTGAAAACTTCTTTCAAGTCAAATGAATTCCTTTTTGAATGGTTGGTCATGCCCTTTGGTTTAACAAATGCTCCAACCACTTTCATGAGGATGATGGACGATATCCTGCGACCATTCACCAATAATTTTGTAGTGGTGTATCTAGATGACATTCTCATTTACATCAAGACTTGGGCCGAACATTTGCAGCATATTCAACAAGTTCTACACACACTACGACAACACAAGCTATATGCCAACTTGGAGAAATGCTCCTTCGGCATGGACAAGGTCCATTACCTAGGATACATAATTGATTAGCATGGAATACATGTGGATCCAACCAATATCCAAGTCATCTGTGACTGGCCATCACTAACCACACTCACTGAGCTTCGGAGCTTCTTGGGCCTTGCCAATTTCTATCGCAGGTTTGTGTTGGGGTTATCCCATATTGTATGGGCCCTTAGCCAAATAACCAGGGGTGGTGGTAAAGAAAAATTTGCATGGGGTCGGTCCCAACAACAAGATTTTAACGATTTGAAGCAATGCTTGTGCTCAACCCCAATACTTTCAATACCAAACCTGCATCATCCCTCTCAGATCGAGACAAATTCTTCAGACTATGCAGTGGGTTCCATTCTCACTTAGCACGACCACCCTGTGTCCTATTATAGTGAGACACTATCTGATGTTGTCTGTAAGTACCCTACTTACGACAAAGAAATGTACTCCATTGTGCAAGCCTACTGCTAGTGGAGACATTACATTCTTGGGAAGGAGACAATCATCCACACTGATCATAATCCACTACAATTCATGTAGACACAAAGAAAATTACAGAATGATCACCATCAAAAGTGTTCCACATACTTGCAACAATTCCACCTCAACATCAAGTATAAAAATGGAAGCACCAATCACGTCGCTGATTTCCTTAGCAGATCGCCAGTCGTGACACTCACCATGGTGCTAGATTCCTATGGCCATGAGACCTTTGGATGTCCCCAACTCTATGAGATAGACCCGGACTTCGCCACCACCTACCAAATGTTGGGTGCAAACACAGTTGTTGATAATTTCCATCTTCAGGATGGGTTTTTGTGTCGTCTAGGCCATATCTGTGTTCCATCAAGTGAGCGAGTGAAGTTGATCTGGGAATCCCACTACAATCGGGTGGCAGGACACTTTGGCATCGAAAAGACAGTGGTGATGCTACATAAACATTTCTACTAGCTGAAACTTTGACAGGAGGTCAACAAGTATATCAGATCCTACACTACCTGCAATATTGAAATACCGACCACTAAGCAACAGGGCCTGTACACCCCTCTTCCTACTCCTAACAGGCCATGGGAATCCATCTCAATGGACTACATGGCGGGTCTCCTATCCACCAAGCAGGGAAATGACTATGTTTTTGTGGTTGTTGATCGCTTTTCTAAGATGTCGATTATGGCTGCCTGCAAGAAGAACATCACAATAGAGGCCACTGTCAAGCTCTTCTTTGAATGATTTTGGGTACATTTTGGAATCCCACAAACAATTGTCTCAGATTGGGACAGTCGATTTCTCAGCACATTATGGTCAAGCCTCTGGTCACTACTGGACACCAAGCTCACCAAATCCATGACCTTCCACCCCCATATAGATGGCTAAACTGAGGTCGTCAATTGAATGATTTTTCATATCCTTCACATGTATAATTAAAAGAACCCTTGCACATGGGATGAGAGCCTTCCCAATGTCCAACATAGCTACAACCAAGCCCTTCATACCTCAACTAACCACAACCCCTTTTAGGTGGGGTTGGGATTCCAAATATTGGGTCCCATAGATGTTGCACTTCCCCTTGCCGTCACCTCGACTGACTCATCTCCTGCTCCAACTAAAGCTGACAAAGCCACCCGGTTCATTGAGCGGATCCAACACATCTACCAATAGGTTCAGGATATCCTACAAAAGTCCAATGACAAGTACAAGCAGCACCATGATCAACATCAAGTGCCACATAAGTTTCAGATAGGTGACAAAGTTTGGTTGCACTTGCAGAAGAATTCTTTATAGGACCCCATCAGAATATTCGCCCACTTCATTATGGGCCATACACCATCACCAATGTCATGGGGGATAATGATTTTGAGTTCAACATTACTCCTTTCCTTGGTCTGCATCCAGTGTTCAACATGGATCTCCTTCGCCCTTATTTCCCACCATTATTGGAAACCTTAGACGTAGCAGAGAAGATGACAACATTAGAGATCAACCCCGAATGGATACAACAGGCATCCAACAATCATATTGTAGACACACAGATCAAGGGAACTCGATAGCAAAGAATCCAAATTTATTGAGTCTTCAAAGCAGGGCAGCTCCTACACCAAGGCAAGTGGCTCACCCGGGGCCAATTCAGTAGAAATTTCCTCATCTGATGGGGGAACTTAGTGCAATGGAGAAAATTTCTTCCTAAGGAGGGAGCATTGATCCAGGTGGATATCGGTGTCCACCCACCTCTTCCAACTGGCTCAAAACAGTTTTTTGACAATTTTGGCAATTTACTATTTTTAGCAGTTTTAACTTTCGGGGCCATTTTGAGGGCCTAAATGAATGTTTTTCGTGATCAATATTCTCAATGACATATCCTCGACGATACCTTTCCAACGGGATATCATACGCCTAAAATGGAGATTATATGAAAAAATTATGACCCCGAGAAGTTAATGTACTAACTTACCCAAACGTAGCCCACATGACTTTTGGCACTTCACCTCCTAGGGTTAGGTTTTTGGATGTGTAGGGGTTTTGGTATTCCTGTTTATTGTAAAAATGCCTTTAGAGCCTCATTGTAATCATCTTCTTGCGAATGAGCAAAGCCATCACATCTCTTCTCAGAGATAAGCCGCCACCATTCCAACAAGCTTTTTTCCGCTACATTTTAGAGTTTCAACTTATTTCCTTATTTAATAGAAAACCAGTTTTACTGTATCTCTATTATTTTGTGTTAATAACTTGTTAATAATCATTATTCATTTCGTTCTACTCTAAAAACTTCCTTCAAGTCAAAGGAATGCCTTTTTGAATGGTTGTTCATGTCCTTTGGTTTGACAAATGCTCCAACCACTTTCATGAGGATGATGAACGATATCCTACGATCATTCAACAATAATTTTGTAGTAGTGTATCTAGATGACATTCTCATTTACAACACGACTTGGAATGGACATTTTCAGCATATTCAGCAGGTTCTGCACACCCTGCGACAACACAAGCTATATGCCAACTTGGAAAAATGCTCCTTCAGCATGGACAAGGTCCAATACCTGGGCTACATAATTGATCAGAATGCCATACATGTGGATCCAGGCAACATCCAAGTCATCCGTGACTGGCCAGCCCCAACCACACTCACTGAGATTTAGAGCATCTTGGGCCTTGCCAATTTCTAGCACAAGTTCATGTTGGGGTTCTCCCATATTGCATGGGCCCTTAGCCAAATAACCAGGGGTGGTGGTAAGGAAAAATTTGCATGGGGTCGGTCCCGACAACAAGTGTTCGAAGATTTGAAATAACACTTGTGCTCAGCCCTAGTACTTTCACTACCAGACTTGCAACAAAACTTTGAGTTCGAGACATATGCTTCAGTTTATGCCATGGGCACCATTCTCACTCAGCACGACCACCCTGTGGCCTATCAGAGTGAGACACTATCAGATGTTGTCCGTAACTACCCTACTTATGAAAAAAAAATGCACTCCATTGTGAAAGCGTGTCGCTAGTGGAGACATTACATTCTTGGGAAGGAGAAAATCATCCACACTAATCATAAGCCACTTCAGTTCACGTAGACACAAAGAAAATTGCAGAATGATCACCATCAAAAGTGGTCCACATACTTGCAGCAATTCCACCTCAACATCAAGTATAAAACAAGAAGCACCAATCACGTCACTGATTGCCTCAGCAGACCGCCAGTCGTGACAATCACCACGGTGCTAGACTCCTATGGCCATGAGACCTATGGATGGCCCCAACTCTATGAGACAGACATGAACTTCGCCACCACCTACCAAATGTTGGGTGCAAACACAGTTGTCGATAATTTCCATCTTCAGGATGGGTTGATGTGTCGTCTGGACCATATCTGTGTTCCATTAAGCGAGGGAGAGAAGTTGATCTGGGAAGTCCACTACAGTCGGGTGGAAGGACACTTCGACGTCGAAAAGATAGTAGTGATCCTACAGAAACATTTCTACAAGCCAAAACTTCAACATGAGGTCAAAAAGTATATCAGGTCCTACACTGCCTTCGCTATTTCCAAACCGACCACTAAGAAATAGGGCTTGTAAACCCCTCTTCCTACTCCTGACAGGCCATCGGACTCCATGTCAATGGACTACATGTCGGTCCTCCTGTCCACCAAGAGGAAAAATGACTATGTTTTTGTGGTTGTTGATCGCTTTTCTAAGATGGCTATTCTGGTTGCCTGGAAGAAGAACATCACAGTAGAGGCCACTGCCAAGCTCTTCTTTGAATGAGTTTGGGTAAATTTTGGAATCCCACAAACCATTGTCTCATATTGGGACAATCAATTTCTCAAGACATTCTAGTCGAGCCTCTGGTCACTTTTGGACACCAAGCTCACCAAATCCATGAACTTCCACCCCCAGGAAGATGGCCAAACTGAGGTCGTCAATTGAATGATTGTGCATATCCTTTGCATGTATAATTCAAAGCACCCTTGCACATGGGATGAGAGCTTTCCCTATGTCCAACATATCTACAACTGAGCCCCGCATAGCTCAACTGGCCACAACCTGTTTCAGGTGGGGTTGGGATTCCAACCATTGGGTCCCATAGATGTTGCACTTCCCCTTGCGGTCACCTCGACTGACTCATCTCCTGCTCCAACTGAAGCTAACAAAGCCACCCGGTTCATTTAGCAGATCCAACACATCCACCAATAGGTTCAGGATATCCTACAGAAGTCCAATGACAAGTACAAGTAGCACCATGATCAACATTGGGTGCCACATAAGTTTCAGTTGGACGACAAAGTTTGGTTGCACTTGCAGAAAGAATTCCTTAGAGGACCCCATGGGAAGATTCACCCACTTCGTTATGGGACTTACACCATCACCAAGGCCATGGGGGATAATTATTTTGAGCTCAACATTCCTCCTTTCCTCGGCCTGCATCCAGTGTTCAACGTGGATCTCCTTCGCCCTTATTTCCCACCATTATTGGACACCTCAGATGCAGCAGAGAAGCTGACACCAACAGACCTAAACCCCAACTTCATACAACAAGCATCCAACGATCATATTTTGGACACACATATCAAGGGAACTCGACAACAAAGGATCCAACTTTATCGAGTCGTCAAAGCAGGGAAGCTCTTGCACTAAGGAAAGTGGCTCACCTGGGGATAAATTCAACAAAAATTTCCTCATCTGATGGGAGAACTCAACGCAATGGAGACCATTTATTCCTAATGAGGGAGGATAGGTCTAGGTGGATATTGGTGGCCACCCACGTCTTCCAACTGGCTCAAAACAGTTTTCTGACAATTTTCGCAATTTAATATTTTTAGCAGTTTTAACTTCTGGGGCCATTTTGAGGGCCTAACTGAAGGTTTTTCAAGATCGAGATTCTCAATGATATCTAATGGAATTATTAAGCCCCCAAAATGAATCTCCACAATGATACCTTTCCAACTGGCTATCATACACCTAAAATGGATATCGTATGCAAAAGTTACGACCCCAGGAAGTTGATGTACTAACTTACCCAAACGGGGTCCACATGACTTTTGATGCTTCACCTCCTAGGGTTAGGTTTTTGGAAGTCTAGGGGTTTGTGCATTGGTGTTTATTGTAAAATTTCCTTCAGAGCCTCATTGTAATCATCTTCTTGTGAATGAGTGCAGCTGTCACATCTCTTCTCAGAGATAAGCCGCCACCATTCCAGCAAGCTTGTTTCCACTGCATTTTAGAGTTTCAGCTTATTTCCTTATTGAATAGAAAACCAGTTTTACTGTATCTCTGTTATTTTGTGTTAATAACCTGTTAATAATATTTAGTCATTTCGTTATGCTCTGAAAACCACCTTCAATTCAAAGGAAGGCCTTTTTGAATGGTTGGTCATGCCCTTTGGTTTAACAAATGCTCCAACCACTTTCATGAGGATGATGGATGATATCCTACGACCATTCACCAATACTTTTGTAGTGGTGTATCTGGATGACATTATCATTTACAACAAGACTTGGACCAAACATTTGCAACATATTTAGCAGGTTTTGCACACCCTGCGGTAGCATAAGCTATATGCCAACTTGGAAAAATTCTCCTTCGGCATGGACAAGATCCATTACCTGGGTTACATAATTGATCAGAATGGCATACATGTGGATCCAACCAAGATCCAATTCATTCGTGAATGGCCAGCCCTAACCACAGTCACTAAGCTTCAGATCTTCTTGGGACTTTCTAATTTCTACCGTAGGTTGGTGTTTGGGTTCTCCAATATTGCATGGGCCTTTAGCCAAATAACCAGGGGTGGTGGTAAGGTGAAATTTAAAAGGGTTCGGTCCCAACAACAAGCGTTTGATGATTTGAAGTAGCGCTTGTGATTAGCCCCAAGAATTTCACTACCAGACCTACAACATCCCTTTGAGATCGAGACAGATGCTTCAGACTATGCAGTGGGCACCATTCTCACTCAACACGACCACCCTTTGGCCTATCATAGTGAGACACTATCAGATGTTTTCCATAAGTACCCTAATTACGACAAAGAAATATACTCCATTGTGCAAGCCTACTACCAATGGAGACATTACATTCTTGGGAAGGATAAAATCATCCACAATGATCATAAGCATTGTAGTTCATGAAGACACAAGGAGAATTGCAGAATGATCGCCATCAAAAGTGGTCCACATACATGCAACAATTCCACCTCAACATCAAGTATAAAATAGGAAGTACCAATCATGTCGTTGATTGCCTCAGCAGACTGCCAGTCGCAACACTCACCATGGTACTAGAATTTTGTGGCCATGAGACCTTTGGATGGCCCCAACTCTATGAGACAGACCCATACTTCGCCACCACCTACCAAATGTTGGGTGCAAACACAGTTGTCAATAATTTCCATCTTCAGGATGGGTTGTTGTGTCGTCTAGACCATATCTGTGTTCCATCAAGAAAGAAAGTGAATATGATATGGGAATCCCACTACAATTGGGTGGTAGGACACTTCGTCGTCAAAAAGATAGTGGCGATGCTACGTAAACATTTCTACTAGCCGAAATTTCGACAGGAGGTCAACAAGTATATCAGGTCCTGCACTGCCTGCGCTATTTCCAAAACGACCACTAAGAAACAAGGCCTATACACACCTCTTCCTACTCCTGATAGGCCATGGGAATCCATCTCAATGGACTACATGTCAGGCCTCCCGTCCATCAAGCGGGGAAATGACTGTGTTTTTGTGGTTGTTGATCACTTTTATAATATGGCGATTTTGGTTTCCTGCAAGAAGAACATCACAGCAGAGGCCACTGCCAAGATATTCTTTGAACGTGTCTGGGTACATTTTGGAATCCCACAAACCATTGTCTCATATCAGGACATTCAATTTTTCATCACAATTTGGTCAAGCCTCTGGTCACTGCTAGACACCAAGCTCACCAAATCCACGACCTTCCACTCCCAGACAGAATGCCAAATTGAGTTCGTCAATCGAATGATTATGCATATCCTTCGCATGTATAATTCAAAGAACCCTCACACATGGGATGAGAGCATTCCCTATATCCAACATAGCTACAACCAAGCCCTGCATAGCTCAACCGGCCACAACCCCTTTCAGGTGGGGTTGGGATTCCAGCCATTGGGTACCCATAGATGTTTCACTTCCCCTTTTAGTCACCTCAACCGACTCATCTCATGCTCCAACTAAAGTTGACAAAGCCACCCAGTTCATTGAGCGGATCCATCACATCTTCCAACAGGTTCAGGATATCCTACAAAAGTCCAATGACAAGTACAAGAAACACCATGATCAACATCGGGTGCCACATAAGTTTCAGGTGGGTGACAAAGTTTGGTTGCACTTGTAGAAAGAATCCCTTATAGGACCCAATCAGAAGCTTCTCCCAATCTGTTATGGGTCGTACACCATCATGAAGGCCGTAGGGGATAATTCTCTTAATCATTCCTCCTTTCCTTGGCCTGCACCCAGTGTTCAACGTGGATCTCCTTCACCCTTATTTCCCACCACTATTGGACATGTTAGACTTAGCAGAGCAACTGACACCAACAAAGATCAACTCTGACTGCATACAATAGGCATCCAGTGATAAAATTGTGGACACACAGATCAAGGGAACTCGACAGCAAAGGATTCAACTTTATCAAGTTGTCAAAGCAGGGCAGCTCCCGCACCAAGGCAAGTGGCTCACCCAGGGCCAAATTCAGTAGAAATTTCCTCATCTGATGGGGGAACTCAATGAAATGGATACCATTTCTTCCTAATGAGGGAGGATTTATCCAGGTGGATATCGGTGGCCACCCACCTCTTCCAACTAGCTCAAAACCATTTTATGACAATTTTGACAATTTACTATTTTTAGCAATTTTAACTTCCGAGGCCATTTTGAGGGCCTAAATGATTTTTTTTCCAGATTGATCTTATTAGTGATAAACAAAGGAATATTTGATCCCCCAAAATTAATATCCTCAACGATACCTTTCCAACGGGCTATCGTAAGCCTAAAACGAAGATCGTATGAAAACGTTACGACCTTGGGAAGTTGATGTACTAACTTACTCAAACGGGGCCCACATGACTATTGGCGCTTCAACTCCTAGTGTTAGGTTTTTGGATATATAGGGTTTTTTTCATTCCTGTTTATTTTAAAAATTCCTTTAGAGCCTCATTGTAATCATCTTCTTGTGAATGAGCACAACCGTCACATCTCTTCTCAGAGATAAGCTGCCACCATTCCAGCAAGCTTGTTTCCGCTGCATTTTAGAGTTTCAGCTTATTTCCTTATTGAATAGAAAACCAGTTTTACTGTATCTCTATTATTTTGTGTTAAGCACCTCTTAATAATATGTAGTCATTTTTTTCTTCTCTGAAAACCACCTTCAATTCAAAGGAAGGCCTTTTTGAATGGTTGGTCATGCCCTTTGGTTTGACAAATGCTCCGGCCAATTTCATGAGGATGATGGACGATATCTTGTGACCATTCACCAATAATTTTGTAGTGGTGTATCTGGATGACATTCTCATTTAAAAAAATACTTGGGCCAAACATTTTCATCATATTTAACAGGTTATGCACAACCTCCGACAGCACAAGCTATATGCCAACTTGGAAAAATGCTCCTTCGTCTCAGACAGGGTCCATTACCCGGGATACAAAATTGATCAGCATGGCATACATGTGGATCCAACCAATATCCAAGTCATCCATGACTGGCCAACCCCAACCACACTCACTGAGCTTCGAGCTTCTTGGGCCTTGCCAATTTCTACTGCAGGTTTGTGTTGGGGTTCTCCCATATTGCATGGGGCCTTAGCCAAATAACCAGTGGTGGTGGAAAGGAGAAATTTTTGTGGGGTCGGTCCCAACAACAAATGTTTGATGATTTGAAGTAGCGCTTGTCCTCAACCCTAGTAGTTTCACTACCAGACCTGTAACAACCCATTGAGACAGAGACAGATGCTTCAGACTATGCAGTGGGCGCCGCTCTCCCTCAGCATGACCACCCTGTGGTCTATCATAGTGAGACACTATTAGATGTTGTCTGTAAGTAACCTACTTACAAAAAGAAAATGTACACCATTGTGAAAGCCTGCTGCTAGTAGAGACTTTACATTCCTAGGGAGGAGACAATCATCCACACTGATCATAAGCCATTGCAGTTCATGCAGACACAAGGAAAATTACAGAATGATCACCTTCAAAAAATTTCCACATACTTGCAACAATTCCACCTCAACATCAAGTATAAAACATGAAGAACCAATCACATCGTTGATATCCTTAGAAAACCTCCATTCACGACACTCACCACAGTACTAGAATCATGTGGCCATGAGACCTCTGGATGGCCCCAACTCTATGAGACAGACACGAACTTCACCGCCACCTACCAAATGTTGGGTGTTGTCGATAATTTCCATCTTCAGGATGGGTTGTTGTGCTGTCTGGGACATACATTTGTTCCATCAAGAGAGTGAGATAATATGATATGGGAAACCTACTACAGTCGGGTGGCAGGACACTTCAGCGTCGAAAAGACAGTGGCGATGCTACAAAAACATTTGTACTGATCAAAACTTCGACAAGAGGTCAACAAGTATATCAGGTCCTGCACTGCCTGCACTATTTCCAAACCGACCACTAAGAAATAGGTCCTATACACCCCTCTTCCTACTCCTAACAGGCCATGGGAATCCATCTCAATGGACTACATATCGGGCCTCCGATCCACCAAGCGGGGAAATGAATGTGTTTTTGTGGTTGTTGATCGCTTTTCTAAGATGGCAATTTTGGTTTCCTGCAAGAAGAACATCACAACAGAGGCCACTACCAAGCTCTTCCTTGAACGAGTCTGTGTACATTTTGGAATCCCACAAACCATTGTCTCATATCGGAAAAATTTATTTCTCAACACATTTTGGTCGAGTTTCTGGTCACTACTGGACACCAAGCTCACCAAATCCATGACCTTCCACCCCCAGACAGATGGCCAAAATGAGGTCATCAATCGAATGATTGTGCATAGCCTTCACATGTATAATTCAAAGTACCCTCGAACATGGGATGAGAGCCTTCCCTATGTCCAACGTAGCTACAACCGAGCCCTACATAGTTCAATCGGCCACAGCCCCTTTCAGGTGGGGTTGGGATTCCAACCATTGGGTCCCATATATGTTTCACTTCCCCTTATGGTCACCTCGGTCGACTCATCTCATGCTCCAACTGAAGCTGACAAAGCCACCTAGTTCATTGAGTAGATCCAACACATCCGCCAATAGGTTCACGATATCCTACAGAAGTCCAATAACAAGTACAAGAAGTGCCATGATCAACATCGGGTGCCACATAAGTTTCAGGTGGGTGACAAAGTTTGGTTGCACTTGCAAAAAGAATGCCTTACAAGACCCCATAGGAAGCTTCACCCACTACTTTATGGTCCATACACCATCACCAAGGCCATGGGGGATAATTATTTTGAGCTCAACATTCCTCCTTTCCTTGGCCTACACCCAGTGTTCAACGTGGATCTCCTTCATCCTTATTTCCCACCATTATTGGACACCTCAAACATAGCGGAGAAATTGACACCATCAGAGCTCAACCCTGAATGCATATAACAGGCATCCAATGATCATATTGTGGACACACATATCAAGTGAACTCGACAACAAAGGATCCAACTTTATCGAGTCGTCAAAGTAGGGCAACTCCTGCACCAAGGCAAGTGGCTCACCCGGGGCCAAATTCAGCAGAAATTTCCTCATCTGATGGGGGAACTTAACGCAATGGATAAAATTGCTTCCTAAGGAGGGAGGATTGATCTAGGTGGATATCCTTGTCCACCCACCTCTTCCAACTGGTTCAAAACAGTTTTCTGACAATTTTGCCAATTTACTATTTTTAGCAGTTTAAACTTTCGAGGCCATTTTGAGGGCCTAAATGAAGGTTTTTTTTTTGCGTTAGAGCTTCTCAATGATTGAAAAATGAATGATTGAGCCCCCAAAATGAATCTCTTTGATGATACCTTTCTAATGGGATAGCATACGACTAAAACGAAGATCATATGAAAAAGTTACGACCCCGAGAAGTTGATGTACTAACTTAACCAAACAGGGCCCACATGACTTTTGGTGCTTCACCTCCTAGGGTTAGGTTTTTGGATGTCTAGGGGTTTTGGAATTCTTGTTTATTGTAAAAGGACTTCAAAGCCTCATTGTAATCATATTCTTGTGAATGAGCGCAACCGTCACATCTCTTCTCCGAGATAAGCTGCCACCATTCTAGCAAGCTTGTTTCCACTGCATTTCAGAGTTTCAACTTATTTCCTTATTGAATAGAAAACCAGTTTTACTGTATCTCTGTTATTTTGTTTTAAGCACCTATTAATAATCTGTAGTCATTTCGTTCTGCTCTAAAAAATTCCTTCAAGTCAAAGGAAGGCC
Organism: Picea engelmannii; assembly: GCA_009831015.1. Classification (NCBI taxonomy): domain Eukaryota; kingdom Viridiplantae; phylum Streptophyta; class Pinopsida; order Pinales; family Pinaceae; genus Picea; species Picea engelmannii. The sequence goes on along the minus strand of ML827318.1, from coordinate 86,835 downwards.
TTTTTGAATGGTTGGTCATGCCCTTTGGTTTCACAAATGCTCCAGCCACTTTCATGAGGATGATGGACGATATCCTGCGACCATTCACCAATAATTTTGTAGTGGTGTATTTGGATGACATTATCATTTACAACAAGACTTGGGCTGGACATTTTCAGCATATTCAGTAGGTTATGCACACCTTGTGACAACACAATCTATATGCCAACTTGGAAAAATGATCCTACGACATGGACAGGGTCCATTACCTAGGCTACATAATCGATCAGCATCGCGTACATGTGGATCTAGCCAAGATCCAAGTCATCCATGACTGGCCAACCCCAACCACACTCACTGAGCTTCAGAGCTTCTTGGGCCTTGCCAATTTCTACCGTAGGTTCATGTTGGGGTTCTCCCATATTGCATGGGCCCTTAGCCAAATACCCAGGGGTGGTGGTAAGGCGTAATTTGCATGGGTTTGGTCCCAACAACAAGAGTTCGATGATTTGAAGCATATCTTGTGCTCATCCCCATTACTTTCACTACCAAACCTGCAACAACCCTTTAAGATCGAGATAGATGCTTTAGACTATGCAGTGGGTATCGTTCTCACTCAGCACGACCACCCTATGGCCTATCATAGTGAGACACTATCAGATGCTATCCATAAGTACCCTACTTACGACAAAGAAATGTACTCCATTGTGCAAGCCTGCTGCTAGTGGAGACATTACATTCTTGGGAAGGAGAAAATCATCCACATTGATCATAAGCCACTGCAGTTGATGTAGACAGAAGGAAAATTGTCGAATGATCACCATCAAAAGTGGTCCACATACTTGCAGAAAATCCACCTCGAAATAAAGTATAAAACAGGAAGCACCAATCACGTCATTGATTTCCTCAACAGACCGCCAGTCGTGACACTCACCATGGTGCTAGACTCCTGTGTCCATGAGACCACTGGATGGCCCCAACTCTATGAGACAGACCCAGACTTCGCCACCAACAAGAAAATGTTGGGTGCAAACACAATTGTCGATAATTTCCATCTTTAGGATGGGTTGTTTTGTTATCTGGGCCATATCTGTGTTCCATCAAGAGAGCGAGAAAAGTTGATCTGGGAAGCTCACTACAGTCGGGTGGCAGGACACTTCGGCATCGAAAAGATAGTGGTGATGCTACAGAAACATTTCTACTGACCGAAACTTCGACAGGAGGTCAACAAGTATATCATGTCCTGCACTGCCTACACTATTGCCAAACCGACCACTAAGAAATAGGGCCTATACACGCCTCTTCCTACTCCTGACAAGCCATGGGAATCCATCTCAATTGACTACATGTCAGGCCTCCTGTCCACCAAGCAGGGAAATGACTGTGTTTTTGTTGTTGTTGATCGCTTTTCTAAGATGGCGTTTTTTGTTGCCTGCAAGAAGAATATCACAACAGAGGCCACTGCCAAGATCTTCTTTGAACGAGTCTGGGTACATTTTGGAATCCCACAAACCATTGTCTCAGATCGGGACAGTCAAATTTTTAGCACATTTTTGTCGAGCCTCTCGTCACTGCTGGACACCAAGCTCACCAAATCCACGACCTTCCACCCCCAGACAGATGGCCAAACTGAGGTCATCAATCAAATGATTGTGCATATCCTTCGCATGTATAATTCAAATAAACCTTGCACATGGGGTGAAATCCTTCCCTATGTCTGATATAGCTACAACTAAGCCTTGCATAGCTCAACCGACCACATCCCCTTTCAGGTGGGGTTGGGATTTCAACCATTGGGTCCCATATATGTTGCACTTCCCCTTGCGGTCACCTCAATCGAATCATCTCCTACTCCAACTGAAGATGACAAAGACACCAGGTTCATTGAGTGGATCCAACACATCTGCCAACAGGTTCAGGATTTCCTACAGAAGTCCAATGACAAGTACAAGCAGCGCCATGATCAACATCGGGTGCCACATAAGTTTCAGGTGGGAGACAAAGTTTGGTTTCACTTGCAAAAATAATGCCTTATAGGACCCCATCGGAAGCTTATCCCACCCCATTATGGGTCGTACACCATCACCACGACCATGGGGGATAATTCTTTTGTTCTCAAAATTCCTCCTTTCCTTGGCCTGCACCCAGTGTTCAACATGGATCTCCTTCGCCCTTATTTCCCACCATTATTGGTCACCTCATACGTAGAAGAGTAGCTGACACCAAGAGATATCAACCCCGAATGCATATAAAATGCATCCAATGATCATACTATGGACACATAGATCAAGAGAACTCGACAACAAAGGATCCAACTTTATCGAGTCATCAAAGCAGGGCATCTCCTGCACCAAGGCAAGTGGCTAACCCAGGGCCAAATTCAACAGAAATTTCCTCATCTAATGGGGGAATTCAATGAAATGGAGACCATTTATTCCTAAGGAGGGAGGATTGATCCAAGTGGATATCTGTGGCCACCCACCTCTTCCAACTGGCTCAAAATAATTTTCTGACAATTTTGGCAATTTATTATTTTTAGCAGTTTTAACTTCCGGGACCATTTTGAGGGCCTAAATGAAGATTTTTATGGATCTAGATTCTCAATTATATAGAAATGAATTATTGAGCCCCCAAAAATAATCTTCTCGATGATACCTTTCCAACAATCTATCATATGCCTAAAACAGAGATCGTATGCAAAAGTTACGACCCCGGGAAGTTGATGTACTAACTTACCCAAACGGGGCCCACATGACTTTTGGTACTTCACCTCCTAGGGTTAGGTTTTTGGATGTGTAGGGGTTTTGGCATTCCTGTTTATTTTAAAAAGGCCTTCCGAGTCTCATTGTAATCATCTTCTTACAAACGAGCGCAACCGTCACATCTCTTCTCAAAGATAAGCCGCCACCATTCTAGGAAGCTTATTTCCGTTGCATTTTAGAGTTTCAACTTATTTCCTTATTGAATAGAAAACTAGTTTTACTGTATCTCTGTTATTTTGTGTTAAGCACCTATTAATAATCTGTAGTCATTTCGTTCTGCTCTGAAAACTACCTTCAATTCAAAATAAAGGCCTTTTTGAATGGTTGGTCATGCCCTTTGGTTTGACAAATGCTCCAACCACTTTCATGAGGATGATGGACGATATCCTACGACCATTCACCAATACTTTTTTAGTGGTGTATTTGGATGAAATTATCATTTACAGCAAAACTTGGGCCGAACATTTGTAGCATATTCAACAGGTTTTTCACACCCTGCTACAACACAAGCTATATGCCAACCTGGAAAAATGCTCCTTTGGCATGGACATGGTACATTACCTGGGATACATAATTGATCAACATGGCGTACATGTGGATCCAACCAAGATCCAAGTGATCTATGACTGGCTAGCCCCAACCACACTCACTGAGCTTTGAAGCTTCTGGGACCTTGCCAATTTCTACCGCTGGTTCATGTTGGGGTTCTCCCATATTTCATGGGCCCTTAGCCAAACAACCAGGGGTGGTGGTAAGGAAAAAATTGTGTGGGGTCAGTCCCAACAACAAGCATTCGACGATTTGAAGCAACGCTTGTGCTCAGCCCCAGTAATTTCACTAGCAAACCTGCAATAACCCTTTGATATCGAGATAGATGCTTCTGACTATACAGTGGGCGCCATTCTCACTCAGCACAACCACCATGTGGCCTATCATAGTGAGACACTATCAGATGTTGTCCGTAGGTACCCTGCTTACGAAAAAGAAATGTACTCCATTGTGCAAGCCTGCCGCTAGTGGAGACATTACATTCTTGGGAAGGAGACAATCATCCACGCTAATCATAATCCACTGCAGTTCATTTAGACAAAAGAAAAATTGCAAAATGATCGCCATCAAAAGTGGTCCACATACTTGCAACAATTCCACCTCAACATCAAGTATAAAACAAGAAGCACCAAAAGAGTCACAGATTTCCTCAGTAGACCACCAGTCACGACACTCACCACGGTGTTAGACTCCTGTAGCCATGAGACCTATGTATGGCCCCAACTCTATTAGACAGACTCATACTTCACCACCACCTACCAAATGTTGTGTACAAACACAGTTGTCAATAAGTTTCATCTTCAGGATGGGTTGTTGTTTCATCCTGGCCATATCTGTGTTCCATCAAGTGAGCGAGCGAAGCTAATATAGGAAGCCCACTACAGTTGGGTGGTAGGACACTTTGGCATCGAAAAGACAGTGGCAATGCTACAGAAAAATTTCTACTAGTTGAAACTTCGACATGACATCAACAAGTATATCAGGTCTAGCATTGGCTGCGCTATTGCCAAACTGACCACTAAGAAACAGGGCATGTACACCCCTCTTCCTACTCCTGATAGGCCATGGGAATCGATCTCAATGGACTACATGTCAGGCCCCCCATCCACCAATTGGGGAAACGACTGTGTTTTTATGGTTGTTGATCGCTTTTCTAAGATAGCGATTATGGTTGCCTGCAAGAAGAACTGTTGGGTATGTGTTATATTCTTTGTATGTGTGTGTGTGGGCGCTTCAGATATGACAATTGCGTTTGACGATTCCTCGTACTAGTTCTCTGTTTGTTCTGTGTGCATCGGGCACTTTCCTAGAGGGGTCCCAGGGGGGGGGCAGGTATTTGCCCCCTTGGTTATGTGCAGTGTTCGGGGCAGTGCCCCAAAAATTGTTTTTTGGGTGGTTTTTGTTATTTTTAGCAGATTTTGGTATTTTTAGCGGTTTTGTAAATTCATCCCGGATTAAGGGATTAGGGTTGTTGACACTCAGAACTGAAATGGGTTGCAGCAAATCAATCCCGAGGCAACCTCGAACCACTTTGGATTAGAAGCTGCCCTCTTCCAACCCGAGAGGGATCTCTCGAAAAATGTCACGATAGGAATTTAAATAGCATGAAAAAGGTGGGCAGATTTATGGGTGAAAGATGGTCTTGGATTCATGGGGTTTGGGGGTTAAACCAGGAAAAGTTCCATTGGGCATGGATTCAAATGAAAACCGAGAAAAAGAGACAATAACAGAGATCAAATAACTTGCAGAAAGTGAGGCAAAGTAAGTCTATCTTCCAGTGCTTTAATTTTCATGATGCGGTAGCGGAAAGAAAAAGGAAAGGCCGACGGCCGCCGTAGCGAAGGATATATGCAGAGTTCTGAAAATGTGGATTGGTCTTACACAGCTGATAGCTGGTGCAGAGGAAAGGCAATAAACAAGTACAGAAACACCCTAATCCTTTTCGTTATAGTAGTACAACGAAGCCCATCGGTTAGAAGAAAACAAAATGTAATGCAACTATAATGGATTAAGGAAGACATAAGATTATGGCAACACATCAACTGCGAGTAAGGAATACATAAATGAAATCCAAACAATTTAACACAGTCAAAGGAGAAGAAAACATGCTGAAAGAAAATCAACTGTGATGAATCTCACAGTCACAAGGAAAAACCATCTTTATTGCTCCAATAACAGTTTACAAAAACTCAGTCCATAAATGGCTTACAAAAAACTCAGACATTTACAATGAAACCCTCTTCAGAAGAGGTTTCCCCCTGCTATGCTCATGCACACCCCTTATTCTGTTACATACATCAGTCTTAAAAAGAAAAATAAAAAACTCTTGGTGTTCCAGAAATCTGAAACGGTTCCTCTTCATGGAATCTGCGAATGCCAGGTGCGTCTGCCATATGCTCTGCTGTTACCTGAACCGTCACTAATCGTTTGACAAGTGGGGTATTCTCTTTGTGTTATCCATGCATTGTGGAAGGATATCAGCGGCAAGGTAGAAGAAATCCAGGTCTCGCCCAGGCCGAGATACTGGCAGAGACATGGGAAGAGGTCGAATCCTTATTCCACTGGAGGGCTTGACAAGTTCGAGAGCGTCTATGCCAAACTCTCTGCCAAAAGAGAATATATAGAGAGCAAGTCTGGTGTGTCAGAGGCCATGGCGAGGTTCATGTTTTTGAAGAAGGAATGGATTCCAGTTGTCCTTAGAGCTAGAGATCAGGGAACTCGGAAGAAAAATTGTGGCGAGGATGCTGCCGTTGTTTTGATCCTGGGACGATGCCAGAGTGGGTGCGAGTGTTATGATCATCACACTCCTGTGTGTCATCTTCTACGGCTGGCTGTGCACAATACTCTTCACAGGCGCGTGGCTGTATTTGCTTCCAATGGTTAAAGAAGGTTCAGAAAGGATGAGAAAAATGAATAGGAATAATGATATCAGAATGGTGTATCTTCAATCCAGTGAGTATAAGAAGAAGGTGATCATGGATGGATTCCTGGACATGAGGCATAAATGATAAGGTTTTTGGTTACTGATAGAGACAACTGATCAGAGAACTCTTGGTTGTGGAGAAGGCAACATAGGTGTAATTAAGGACGAGGCGATTAATGGTGTTGGAGGGACGTAAGCCGTCCCATACTCTGAGGAAGCGTTCTCAACTTGGAACATTTCTGTAGCTTAAAGGAAATTAAGGGTAAATTACCAATATTGTGTAGGAGATCAAGTAAACTCTCGCATTTCTTCACCTTCAAAGTTAGGAGGGAGATCAATGTGCTAGGCAGGAACCTAAGATTTGCGCATCCAGACTGTAATACTTGGGTTTTTTAAGCACCCATTTCAATTCCCACAGGGCTTTGCTCTGCAATCAGCTATGCAATTCAAAGAAAAATCAAATATCCTTGTAACAAATGTCTTCCCTGTACCCCTGGGTCCATGAAAAAGATAAAAGGGTGCAATTTTACCTTTCTTAATTGCATTGGAGAGAGCTTTGAGCAATAATGCTTTGCCCAACCAGTTCCTTGAAATACTTGGGACTGTACTTTTGATTCAAGTTTCCATTCGCCAACCTGTTTTTATTAGTCCTTATCTGTATGGATTCCTCCTCTGTTTCACATTCATTGGTCCCTGATTTTCTGGTCCTGTGATGAGTTCTGGTAAGAGGATGGAGATCCATTGCACTGAAACGTCTATTATTTGCATGGGGAGAACCACAATAATCATCCAGAGATGAATCCAAAGTGAATGCATTCGGGTGAGGGATCTGATCAATGGGGTTTCATCTTTTGAATAGCAGCAATCCGAGGAAAAAATCTGTAACATATTCAAATTGAATAGGATCTTGGTAGTGCAGAGCACTAGCAGAATCAAAGACTGCTTTTCTCCTATTGGCAATCGGTACACTATATGAAAACCTCTTCCCTCTGATGCCCTTCAATTTCTTACCTCTACCAGTTCGCCCTCATTTTCTGCTCATGCTAGTTGTAATAACCTGCTTGAACTCATCAACCATTCTCTTAATCTACCCCGGCTCAAGCAACAAACCTGAAATCCGAATACATTCATTTAGTGAGCTTAACATATTTGTAAGGACCTCTGTTTCCGGTTCCTTATGTAATGCTTCAACAAGGGATGAAATAATATAGTATGAGATTTGCTTAACGTATGACAAATTACATCCTTGTGCTTGTCCTTTATCCATGGCCAATTTTCCAGCTCGGAGCAGTTCTGGCATGCCTGAAACTGCAGCCATCCGAACTTCCTCGTGGAAATAGAAATTCAATAAAGGAACAAGAATTTGCACAACCTGCCCTATCCATGGATAGAATCCTTCTTTCAGTTTATCAGCATAACAACAAAGCATGTTACATGCAGTAGCCTTTTCTTCCAGTACACTTGTTCGGATGCCTATTATTTTGTCCCCGATTGTGATGGTCTCCACACTATCATCATCAGAGTCAATGCTTTCATCAACTGCATCATCATCATTAGTAATAGCAACAACTGGTTTGAGTTGTGCTGAATGAAGCAGAGGTGGCATAACAATGCTTGTGTATGGCAAGAAATCCTGCCCAAGGCACTTGCAAAGACGAGCCCATGCCTGAAGCATGTAGCTTATCGTTGGATCATCATCCTCCATAGGTGAGTTCTGAAGATTCATCAGCACATCCATAACCTGCTTAGCATCCTGACCAAACTTCTCCTTACCCACCGCCATGCCAACCAGGCTAATACATTCCATTGACTTAGCACGCAGCATTCAATTGGATTTGTCAGTACAATTGAGTAGTATTTCTTTCAAATAAGGCATCACATTATCATAATACACCAAGAAGCTGGACTGCGAGGCATATGCAACTGATGCCAAAGCAGTCAAAGCCCCTTCCTATACCATATGCTTCCCATTCTAAAGAAGGACAAGTAGCTTGCTCACAATCTCATCAAGGTAAGGTACCAAAATATCAAGGGTACACCCTTCACCAAAGTTCAAGATTGCAGCTGCTGCATGTGCCTGGACACGGGGGTTTTGAAAATCGCCCATAGCATCAATAAGGGAAGGAACCACTCTTGGGTGAAACTGTTCTTGCAACTCTGGACCCAAGTCTGTGGAAAGTTGCCCTAGAGCATTGATGGATGCCCATCGGACTCGGGGATGAGGGTCTTTGAAAGAATTCAATACCATGTTTACCACTGGCTCAAGGTTTTTTCTCATAACCTTATCGCAACCTTCAACAATCTGTGCAAGTGTTATCAGTGCAGCATGTCGCTTCTTCCAATCTTGATCATATATGTACAAAGGTAATAACTTTGATGCTACTGGAAATATTGTATTACCCCCAAGGGAATTTGAGAGGCGATCCAAGCATTCCTGTCCTACTTCATAATTTCTAGTCACCCCAGCATCTTCATCCTCAGTTTCCGCAATATGCCATGCAGAAACATCTTCTACATCAAGTAGCAAGTTAACCAGTATAGAAAACAACCTTCCAATAAACTGTGGCAGTTTTCTCACCATCCCAAGAGCACTCTCTCTGGCCTCAGAAAGGGTGATTAAAAACTCCAGTGCTAAGTGGTGAGTTCCTTCTTCTAGACTCTTAGAATCAACTATTTGAAGCATGCTTCTTGCAACCTCTGCTAGTTGTTTACAAAGAAACTGTGGGGCTGTTCCAGCAACTTCTATAAGCATTTCTAGTGCCTCCTGTGCAATAGCTTCTTCATGAATCTCAAGAGCCCGAGTCAATGTCCGAACCATTCCTGGTAATAAAACTTGAAACAAATCCCTATCTTGTGAAGATTCCAATGGCTGTACAACACTTGTTGTTGCACGAAGTGCTGCCAATCTTAAATCCCCCGGTGCATTGGGTGAAAGAGTTTGTTGAAAAATATCATGAATTACTGGTAGATGAGAATGGAGCTAGGAACCCATGTACTGGGAAAGTTGTCCAAGCACAAGAAGTGCAATCTCTTTGAGACATAAAACCTCAGAGTTGTTGCATTGGAAGAGGAAAGAAAGAAATTCTGGCCATTCATCTTCATCTGAAATGCTTGCTGCTAGCTCAGCCACTGTATCACAAAGTTTCTTCAGCACACTCTTTTTTTTCTCCCTCTGCAAGCAGACTAGCAATTGCTCCTTCAATGCACAGCGAGAGGATTCCCCAATTTGAGTCTAAAGACCAGTTTGTTTACGGAGGAGCACAACAGCCATAGATCTTAAACCAGGCTGGGAACTATATTGAAGTATGTGTACTAACTTCAGGAGCAATGTATCAGGGTGCATCTGCTTACAAGCATTGAATAGTTCCTCAGCTCAACCACGGGATTCATTACCAGTACTCATAAAATGTTCAATCAGAGACTCAAACGGTGTTTCTTCTGGACCCAAAAGGATCTGGATCTTAACATCTAAGGAGTCCATGACTGCTAGTCCTCTTTGACAGTCTTGAAAAATCAAAAGTGAAGTAAGCAGTCAAATTGACCTTCTGTATCTCAGCAGTCATGGCCTCCTTGATAGCCTTTCAAATCTTGGGCAGCAGAGTCGATTTTAATATCTGTTACAACAAGGGTTTTGGTATCTATGAAATACCTAAAAAAATTGTATATATATTGTATAGTGAATGGTGAAATTCGAGATAATGAATATAAGAAAGGTTTTCTCAGTTGAGGGTTTCCGGTATAAATCTCTGTGTACTATGTGAATGAGCCATTTATTAATTTTTGTTTTGCTTAAGAATATATATGCATTTCTTTACTTCACAGGTTTAAAACTTACATGTGATATCAGAGCTCATTTTTGGCTTCAAAGGGACGCCTTTGTTGTTGAGGGTTTGGCTCAGTCTTGATAGATCAAGTTTATCTTGGGTCTGTGATAAACTTGGGTTTAGTGGGAGCTTTTGCAGTGGTGATTTGAGTGCAAAAAGAGGAATCGAAATCTCTTCTAGAATCGAGATAGAGAAGTTCAATGGTAAAAACTTTGAGCTATGGAAGATGAAGATGGAGGACCTTCTTGTAGACAAAGAACAATAGATTGTTGTGGATCCTGGTACACAACCTACTAGTACACCATCTACTAGAACACAGGCTATTGGTACACAACCTACTAGTACACAAATTACTAGTACACCCGCTACTGGTATGTCGAAGGAAGATTTGGAGAAGTTGGATAGAAGAGAAAGAAGTACTATTCGACTCTTCCTGGCAGATTCGATTTTGTTGAATGTCTCAGGAGAATCTACAGCCAAGGAACTATGGGATAAGTTGGGGAATTTGTATCAATCAAAGTCCCTAGTAAACAAGTTGTTTCTTCGAAAGAATTTTTATCATCTTAGGATGGAAGATGGAGATTCTGTGACAGAACATCTAAATGCATTTAGTACTCCGGTAATTCAACTTGTCTTATTAATATTACGATTGCAAAAGAAGATAAGTGTATTACTTTGTTATGTTCTTTGCCAGACTCTTGGGATAATCTGGTTGTAGCAATTGATAGTACCACTCAATCTACATTGAAGTATGAGGATGTAGTTTCATCCTTGTTATCTAAAGAGATGAGGTGAAAAAGCATGGATGGTCACAACACATATGCTTTATTTGTAAGAGGGCGTATCCAAGACAGGAACCCTGGTAAGCCTTTGGGGTGGAGATCTAAATCTATAGGTAGATCTAAGTCTCCAAGAAAATCTTTGAGGAAATGCTAGAAGTGTGGTAAAACAGGGCATTATAAGAAAGATTTCAAGTCTAAGAAGGTTGAAAAAACAAAGGGATCTGATAGTACCTCTTCCACAGAGGCAAAAAACTCCATTGAAGAAGGAGGTGATGTTTACCTGGCATCTACAAGTACACATGTAGACCATGATGTATGGTTGATCGAATCAGGTGCGTCATGCCATATGACTCCTCACAGGGAGTGGTTCTCTGAATATGAAAAATATGATGGTGGTGATGTGTTCCTAGGAGATGACTTGACAGCAAAAATCTTGGGATGTGGAAGGGTTAAGTTGCTACTAAAAGATAGAAGGATTAGAACACTTCTTGGGGTTCTACAAATTCCAAAACTAGCTAGGAGCCTAATATATATAAGAAAGATGGATGATGCAGGAGTGGATACTGTATTTGGAAAGAACACTTGCAATATGGTACGAGGAGCAATGGTGTTGATGAGGGGAGTTTGGTGTGGAACACTTTACAAGTTGCTGGGAAGCTGTTATAACCCTAAATTTGTTATAAGTTCTTAAAAAGTAATTTCTTTACGGTCAAAATCTGCATGCAAGTCTGACCCTAGTTTGCTAGTCCGTAGGGTATTTTTCCCAACAACAGAGTTGGCGACCATACTGGGGAAGATACTCTTTAGGGTTTTCCGGATTTGGTTGAGTTTTTGGGTAGTTTTAAGGATTAGATTTTCTGTTTCTTTGCCTGTCTGTTTTCTGTTCGGTCTGAGCTAGCAGGGAGCCTGGTTCTTTATACCATTTTTTCCTTGACTGTTTCTTGACGGTAATTATCGGGACACACAGAGGTACATGCGGTCTGCAGAAGGCGTGCACGCATGTACCCGCACCCTAACCTCTTACAGCCCGTGTGTGAATGCTAGCTGTAGAGGTTTCAGTAGCATGTAGGAGTTTAGAGAACTTTAAGAGGCAGTCCTCCTCTTCCCTGTCAGAATTATACATTCTCAAGGGGTTTTCTGGAGTACTGTCTGAGTCTTGCTAGTTCATGGTCCTGTATCAGTTTGTCTTTTTGTGTCTTGTTATTCCTTGCAATTATTATTTTTCTTTTCTGTTAGAAAAAGCATCCAAGCCTTCAAGGGACCCTGGTTGCCAATACCAGAGGCCTCTTCCTAGTCTGGACTTCTTGTTTTTTATCTTTGACTTAGGAATTATACATACACACGGCCTGTACAAGGTCAGACCACATGTACACACATCCTGTTTCAGCTCAGCACGCGTTCGCACGCGTGCTGTTTAAGTGACAGAAGCGTGCTTGACAGGCTACTTTTTGGTCAAGGTGGGGCAGTCATCCCCTCATTTGATGAGAATTATTCCTCTCAGGTGTTTGATTCTAGGGTTGAACAATCAGTAGGTTAGGTCGTCTTAGCCTTAGCCTTCTTTTTCTCAGTTGATAGTTGAACAGAAAATATAAAATATATATATATATATATATTATGGTTTTTAGACAAGCGTAAGAGTCTTTATTTTCTTTATAGCATTGTGTGTCTTTACTCTGATTCTTTGCGGTCTGCGCTTTAAGACAAAATTTGTCTTTCTTGGTTTTGTGCTTGTCGACATTTTCCCTTTGTTGCTTTCTTAGCACTTAAATAAAAAAAAAATATATCTCTTTTTCATTTTCTTCTTTGTTGAAAGAGTGTGTTTCTCCATCATTAGCTAGGGAGAAGTCTTTTTGTTCATAAGTTTTTTCAGTGCATTTAGAGCATAAGTAGCTCGTAGTTGAGCGAAATTCCTTTATGTTTGCTGCATAAAATCTTAGAAAAATTGAAAAGAAAAAGAAATCTTTCTTTGTGAAAAGTTGCTGAAAAATTTTGCATTTAGTAAAAGTCTTTTGTTTCCATCTTTTTTCATTCATTTTTGCTTTAGTCTTTACACATCATCAGTTTCACCTTCATACCCCGTGATGTAAGAAAGCCCATAAAATCAACGCTAATTTAAAATCTATTAGACTTTTTGTTTTGTAGGGTTCACAAACTAGTTCAGGAATAGGGCCTTGGATTAGGTTGGAGAGGAAACTCTCCAAGGCCATTCAAAACCAAACATTAGAGTCTGTGATAGGGAGTGTAGAAGTCTAGTTTCATGGAATTTATCTGGGACCCCCCTCTAACACAGGGGATAAACATGAGGTCACGTGCGGAAAGGTAGTGGAGATAACCCCTCCAAAGCCGGACCAAGCGTAGTGGAGAACACATATCGAGGGCTTGTTTTGGGATTCTGTCATTTTCATTTGCCACTGGGTTTCGTGGATCTCGAATCCATTTGAGGTCCTCAGTTGTCTTCCGAACCATTTTCTCTCGATACCCTTGACAGGTTTTGGGCTTGATACCCTGCTCATTGTGGTCTACTCGACTTTCGACTGTACCCGCCTGGTGACTGTTTGCGTGTTGGCAACCTAGTTGCTAATCTTTTTAGAGATATACACAGGTGACTCTGGGGGTATACTGTGGTACCTAGGACAGACATCGGGCCACTCTTTGCAGAGTATACCCAGAGGGTCCTTCCGTATTCGAGTTTCACTTGCACCAGTAAGTTTCTCTAGTGTTGGTTGTTGTAACTGTTCTTCAAAATAGTTTAGTGATTGCTTGTCTTATCACTCAGGGTATTCTTTTTTAGTGTGTGTTACTATTTGAACATGTAGAATACCTTAGCGTGTCTTGGATATTCTCACACAGTGGAGGATCCCGAGCTCCGCCGATCACGAAGGCTTCTGGGCTTGCCGCCGGTTATACTGGAGCCACCCCCTCCACCATTGAGGCGGAAGCTAGACCAACAAGGGTCTTTCGAAGCAACTGGGTTACAAACCATTGTGCCCGAACAACTCCCAGAGGAATAAATCGCCAATCTTGGCTCGGTTGAAACCCCAACCACTGATACTTGGCCATCGGTTATTGTACCAATCCGATTTTATGAAAGCCTGTCAGTGTCTCACACAACTATGGAAACAAATGTTGTTACTTCTTCTGGGAATTCCAGGCCAGCAGCCAAACTTTTCCTGGCAACCTGGAGCCATTCAAACTCCAGAACCCTTTTTCCCAGGCTATCAACAACAACCCAAACTACCATTCCTGGCGACGTTACGCTTGCCATATTTGACAAGGTTGTTAAATGATCCTATTTGTTACGATCCACGTTGGCCTCCTATGCCAACAAAGTTGCCTTCGAACATTCCAAAGTTTGAGGCCAAGCCTAATGAAGATCCAGGTGATCATGTGACTACCTTCCATCTTTGGTGTTCATCTAACTCATTGAAAGATGACTCCATACAATTGCGATTGTTTCAACGCAGTCTTATCGGGAGTGCCGCGAAATGGTACATCGAGCTCGATCGCTCAAGATACTCTTCTTTTGGCGAACTGGCGATGGCCTTCTTTAACCATTTCCAGTTACCTGTGAGATATGACGCTGGCACAGAGCTGCTTGCCAATTTCGAACAGACAACAACGAACCATATCTCTGATCATATCCGAGAGTGGAGACGCTGGAAGAGTCTAATCAAAGTACCAGTCCCACCAGCATTCCTGCTTGAGTGGTTCCTTAAGTCTTTAGTCCCACAATTATCCAAAGGCATCACGACTTCAGGATTTTTCTCCGAAGAAGATGCCATCATGAGGGCTCAACAGTTTGAGCTCATCTATTGTCAGTCTGGTTTATTATACAACATCCTGCTGGATGCACCGCGATTGATACTGGATAAAACTAGACAAAGAGATGGACCACATGCCGATGGTATTGTTGGTTCAGCACAAACCAAGCCCGCTGAGCAATTGACAAAGCAATTGCAATAGTTATCTATACAACACTCAGCGGCCAGCCAGACTACTGCTTTGGCTGCTCCTCCTACCCAAACGTCGGAAGTACATTCTATGTAGTCGACTAACCCAAAGGCCAACCAACAGCCTGAAGGGAAGAGAAAACAATGCAAGAAGGGTAAGGGGGATAAAAAACCTACTAATAATGCTGGCGGGGACACTACAAAAAAATGGAAGGCGAGGTATCCGTGCAACTTGTGTGTGGAAGACCACCCGAGCCATCTCTGTCCTTGACTTGCAGAGGCCCAAAAGTTTATCACACAACAACAACAAGTAGTGTTGACTAATCCCTTTCAGCATGGGAAAAATTTAACTCAAGCCTCTACAAGTGCCGAAGGGGGCAGCCAAGAAACTTGCCCTCCTCCAAACAATTCCTTATCTATGAACATATATATGGTTAGGGGTGATGCTTACATAATGACTAGAGAGCACGACTATAGTAAACCAAGCGCCTTTGAGAAGGGTAAAGAAGTTGAGATCCCATCTCTTCCTCTACAGATTAAGAAGACGTTGGGAGAAACAATGACACGCATTCCAAAGGGTGCATTTAAAAAAGCCTCTCACAACCCAAACGTAAGGGCCGCCCAAAATTAATCTGTGGTGGAGGATTTATCACAAATCCCTTGTGCAATGTCTGCTTTGGAGGTCCTCCAAAGTTGCCCTGCTCAGAGGAAAACCTTGTTAACCGCTTTGGGCTCTACTGAGACTTGTAATCTGGGCACCATCATGTTAGATACAACTGACCTAAAACCTCGTCTGCCTTACCACGTAGAGTTTCAGATAGTAGTGGCTCATCCCATGAAAACTTTTACATGGAATATCTTCTACACGGTGGTCGATGAGGGTGCCTCGACATGCGTTATGTCGTTAGCATGTTGGAAGGCCATTGGCCATCCCGCCTTGTCTCCATCACCTACTCTCCTCACTGCTTTCGACGGTCGTTCTTTCCGACCACATGGCATCATTCCTTCTTTCCCTATGCAGTTAGGAGGGAAAACTGTGTGTGTCGAAGTAGAGGTAGTCGATGCTCCCCTCGACTATAACCTCTTGTTAGGACAGCGTTGGACTTATGCTATGAAAGATATGGTTGCTACAGTTTTCTGAGTCTTGTTGTTTCCACCCGAGGGCCGGATAGTGACCATTGATCAACTGTCTTTCTCCAGACCTGACCCAGCTTTCGGGGCATCCATGGTTCCCATGATTGATAATCCTCAACCAGGTGTCGTTAACGTAGGAGTTGGCTTGTGCCCATCCTTGATGGGTACCTTCGATTACCCACCTTCTCATGATGATGTCAAGTTTATATCTAATCACCATAAGGTTGAGATTTTTCAAGTTTCGTCGTTCCTCATGACTTACTTTGAGGATCCTTGGATTTTTCCTTCCCCATCAGCCACGATGGATGAGACAAGGCACCCCGACATGTCCATGCCCTTGTCGGCCGCTGAGGTAGCGCACTCTTTAGTCCAGCAAGCCTCAGCTAACCCTGATCTGACTCTGACTCAAGAGTTGGATCCACTTCTAGAGCCTATTTGGGCTCAGGGTTCTCTCGCTAATGTCAATTCATTAGACTTAGTCTTACCTTGTGATGAAGTAGTAATCGAAGCAATGACTAGTCCGGAAAAACCTTGGGAAGATCTTCATCACGGATCATATTTCCTCCCAAAGTTAATCCGAATCAAAGCAGGAGAATTCATCATGACTATGACTGGAGATAGGTCTTGTCATACTAATCCCTTAGCTACACACAAGATCTATGCTGAGGGTAATATGGCAACCATTGCTGAAATGATATCTACTAATATCTCCATAACCCTTGGCGTCATAGACAATGTTTTTGTCGGAGCATATAGCTCCCCCGAGGAGATGTCAGGCATCGTCCCACAAAGAGTCTATCATGAGCTAACTTTGTTGTTTTTCAATCTCACTTTGAGATCCAAAAGCAACATCCGGCAAGACTGCATTTATTCTTTTCGATCTCGTCCGGATTAACAGAGAAAAGTAACCATTATGGAGTCTTCTTTAAGCCCTTTTCAAACTCCTTAAAGATGAAAATATTGTCGAGTGACCTTGTTTATTCACACTAGTTAAATTGGTCCAAAAGAACGTTCCTTAAATGGGTCTTCTTTTAAGCCTTTTTCAGACCCTTTAAACATGAAAATATTGCCGAGCGGTCTTGTGGCCTTTCACGCTCGTTAAACTGAAATATGAAGTCACATCTATCCGGTGGTAGTTTACCCCTTTTTCGGTCCATATGGTCAACTGTATGAACAAAGGTATACTCTATAGAACTTTCGTTCTTTAGAAGAGTACTCTCAGGTATGATTTTATCCCTTTTTCGGGCCTAAGGGACTAAATTTACAAAAAAGAAACCCCCACGGAGTCCATAGTTAAGCTCTTTTCAGACTCCCTAAAATTGAAAAGATCGTCGAGTGACCTTATTCTTTCACACTCGTTAAATTGGTCCAGAAGAATATTCCTGACAGAGTCCATAGTTAAGGTTTTTTTAGACTCCTTAAAAGTGAAAAAATAGCCGAGTGATATTGTCCTTGTCACACTCATTAAAATGGTTTTGAATTGACGTCTAATCGGTGCTAGTTTATCCCTTTTTCAAACCGACTGGACTATTGTCGAAAAAGGTACCCCACTGGAGTCTCCTTTTATGCTTTTTCAGACTCTCTAAATATGAAAAACCATCGAGCTTACCTTCTCTGGGATCGTTAAAATTACATCGAAGGATGTTACCATTGTGTGTTCTATCAACCGCATTTGCATACCTTACCCATCAGCCTTGTAACAGTTTTCTTCTGCGTCTTAACACCTTTGGCCGCTGGAGGTTTTTCCCAAGTATCATTTTCCCAGAACATCAGTCTTGTCCTTGTGCCTCGAGCTTGTATGTTTGCAGTACTCGTTCCTCCCTTGTAACGTAAAATTCCTTTATCTTTTTCAAAGATTATAAAAAAGAACAAAAAAATCAAATATACCCCAAAAAGAGGATGGGAAAAGTATTTTCTTTATTGGAAGCATATTGAGTCACCCTTGGATAAAGCACATCTGTTTGTTTGATCATCAGACTATGGAATGTAGTACGACCTTAGAAATTTTTTTCTCGCTATATAGAGTTGTGTCCTCCACCGTTTGGTTACTCTTCCAAACATATGGACAGTTTGTGTTGCCTCCTGCTTCGTAGAATTATGATTCACAGATATGTTGCCTGAGTCTTATCACTTGTCGTGCTATTATCCAAGGGAAGTTTGTCACTAAGCCTAAGTCGGCCCCTTTGCAATATGTCTCTTGTCTACATACCCGGCCATCCTGAACGTCCAATCAAGTCCTTGTTTGAAATCACTGAAGCCTTCAGTCCGATCATGAAGATTATCAAGTCCATAACCGATGAGTCGTCGAAGACCTCTGGGTAGTGCAGTCGTACACTCATATTACACTCCTACCTGAGTTTTAGAAGATTTTTGAAGTTGTTTCTCGAGCTCTGAAGTACATCCATCAGGTTGAATCAGCTTCTGGAAGATGGATACTCTATATCTATATCTTTCTGATTTCGAGATGTAGCTCCGCTGTGTATTATTCGTGGCTACTCTTTATAGTTATTTGACATGGATCTACAGTGTATTTGATTGGTAGCCATGGTTCTATTTTATCCCGAGCATGGGTATGCCCACCTCGGTGAGACATTTGTTATTTTGCAGATGACACCTCATGGTTCCTGATCCTCGGGCTCATTCATTCAGCACATCAGTACAGATTGGTAAAAGATTGGTAATGTATTTCGGCCATCAGATGCTCTTCTGACCTCACACATTAGGGGGCATCTGTTATAACCCTAAATTGCACCACACATGCTTACCTGACATCAGGCCAACTCATATCCCTTCATTTCCAAAACATCTGTTGAACAACCTCTTTGAAAATCCTCTTGGGTCAAGGCCCACGCGCCCTAACCCATTACTGCATGCATGTGCACGCTGGCAGGCCCACTATAGCCCGCGTGTACCTAAAAAAACACAAAAATAGGAAATTTGCCGACGGAACAAAAAGCTATGGGTCAGTTAACTGAAACTCCCGTCCATGCATGGCCGAGAGTTTGTCCAAAACCCTAGCTCCTTCTAGCCTATAAAAGAAGGGGTAGGGGTACCATTTGGAGGAGGAAAAATATAGTGAAGAAACTCTTCCCATTTGCCGAATCCATTGTCCCAAACCTTTGGCCTTTCCTCAAGCTGAAGGAGAATTAACGCAAAGCAGTTGGAGGACAGAAGAGGAGGAGCTCAGGATCAGGATCAAGGAGCGGTGGCCGGTCTTGAATTTGATTGTAAGTTGATTCATTTTTCAAATAATAAAAGAATACTTTTCCCGTCCCAATGCATGAGTTATCTATGGTTTTGTTTAATTTATGCTTAATTTCTAACCCTCAAGTAGAAAAGTATCGTGCATGCATAGTCGTTTGT
>ML827318.1:49266-64337 GCA_009831015.1 Picea engelmannii | reverse complement strand
AGTTTTGAGCAGGTATATGTCAAAACCAGGGAAGGAGCATTGGACAACAATAAAGAGGGTCTTCAGTTATCTTCGTGGCACTACCGGTTATGGATTTTGCTACCAAGGAAGACCAGGATTGGAGAGAGTGTTGGACATACATGGATTTGTTGATGTAGGCTGGGATGGAGATCTGGATCGCAGAAGATCTACAAGTGGGTATGTTTTTAACCTATTTGGAGGAGGAATCAGTTGGATGAACAAAAGACAGGCTGTAGTGGCACTCTCAACTACAGAAGATGAATACATGGCAGCTACTCATGCAAGCAAGGAAGCAGTATGGTTACAAAGATTGTGTTCAGGTATTGGGTTGGTACAACAAGCAGTGAGATTAGATTGTGATAGTTAGAGTGCAATATTCCTGGCAAAGAACCCAACTTATCATTCAAAGACAAAGCATATTGATGTTCAGTATCACTTTGTGAGAGACATGGTTGAGGAAAAGAAGGTGTTGCTGGAAAAGTTTGACACTTTGAAGAATGTTGCAGATTCATTGACAAAGTATGTGAGTATAGAAAATTTATCCTCGTGTAGAGTAACAATGGGCATTGCTGCCCTGGATTGTTGACTATATAATCCCCTGGACCCCTGGATGCAAAGAAAACAACAAGTGGGAGAATGTTGGGTATGTGTTATATTCTTTGCATGTGTGTGTGTGGGCGTGTTAGATATGACAACTGCATCTGACAATCCCTCATACTAGTTCTATGTTTGTTCCATGTGTGTCGGGTTCTTTCCTAGGGGGTCCCAGGGGGGGGGGAAGGTATGCCCCCCTGGTTAGGTGCAATATTCAGGGCAGTGCCCTAATTTTTTTTTGGGGGCATTTTTTTTCTATTTTTAGTGGTTTTGTAAATTAATATTGGATTAAGGGATTAGGGTTTTGGTATCTATGAAATACCTAAAACAAGTATATATATATTGTATAGTGAATGGTGAAATTTGAGATAATGAATATAAGAAAGGTTTTCCCGGTTGACTGTTTCTGGTATAAATCTCTCTGTACTATGTGAATGAGCCATTGATTAATTTATTTTTTTCTTAAGAATCTATATGAATTTCTTTACTTCATAGGTTTAAAACTTACAAGAACATCATAGCAGAGGCCACTACCAAGCTCTTCTTTGAACGAGTCTGGGTACATTTTGGAATCCCACAAACCAATGTCTTAGATCGGGACAGTCGATTTCTTAGCAAATTTTGGTTGAACCTTTGGTCACTGCTGGAAACCAAGCTCACCAAATCCATGGCCTTCCTCCCCTAGATAGATGGCCAGATTGAGGTCCTCAATCGAATTATTGTGCATATCCTTCGCATGTATAATTCAAAGAACCCTCGCACATAGAATGAGATCCTTCCCTATGTCCAACATAGCTACAACCGAGCCTTGCATAGCTCAACTAGCCACATCCACTTTCAGGTGGGGTTGGGATTCCAACCATTGGGTCCCATATATGTTTCACTTCCCCTTGTGGTCACCTCGATCGAATCATGTCCTTCTCCAACTGAAGCTGACAAAGCTACCCTGTTCATTGAGTGTATCCAGCACATATGCCAACAGGTTCAGGATATCCTACAAAAGTCCAATGACAAGTACAAGCAGTTCCATGATCAACATCTGGTGCCACATAAGTTTTAGGTGGATGACATAGTTTGGTTGCACTTGCAGAAAGAACACCTTGTGTCCATGAAACCTCTGGATGGCCCCAACTCTATGAGACAGACACGGACGTTTCCACCACCTACCAAATGTTGGGTGCAAACACAGTTGTCAATAATTTCCATCTTCAAGATGGGTTGTTGTGTCATCTGGTCCATATCTGTGTTTCATCAAGAGAGCAAGTGAAGCTGATCTGAGAATCCCACTATAGTCGGCTGGAAGGACACTTCGACGTCGAAACGACAATGGCATTGCTACAAAAACATTTCTACTGGCCGAAACTTCGACAAGAGGTTAGAAAGTATATCAGGTCTTGCACTGCCTATGCTATTGCCAAACTGACCACTAAGAAATAGGGCCTCTACACCCCTCTTCCTACTCCTGAAAGACCATGGGAATCCATCTCAATGGACTACATGTCGGGCCTCCCATCCACCAAGCGGGGAAATGACTGTGTTTTTGTGGTTGTTGATCGCTTTTCTAAGATGGCGATTCTCGTTGCCTACAAGAAGAACATCACAACAGAGGCCAATGCCAAGCTCTTATTTGAACGATTTTGGGTACATTTTGGAATCCCACAAACCATTGTCTCATATTGGGACAGTATATTTCTCATCACATTATGGTCAAGCCTCTGGTCACTACTGGACACCAAGCTCATCAAATCCACGACCTTCCACCCCCAGACAAATGGCCAAACTTGTAGCAATTCCACCTCGACATCAAGTATAAAAAAAGAATCACCAATCATGTCGTTGATTGCCTCAGCATACCGCCAGTCGCGACACTCACCACGGTGCTAGAATCATGTGGCCATGAGACCTCTAGATGGCCCCAACTCTATGAGACAGACTCAGACTTCGCCACCACCTACCAAATGTTGGGTGCAAACACAGTTGTTGATAATTTCCATCTTCGGGATGGGTTGTTGTGTCGTCTGGGCCATATCTGTGTTCCATCAAGAAAGTGAGTGAAGCTGATCTAGGAAGTCCACTATAGTCAGGTGAAAGGACACTTCGACATCAAAAATACAGTGGAAATGCTACATAAACATTTCTAATGGCCAAAACTTTGATAGGAGGTCAACAAGTATATTAGGTCCTACACTGCCTATGCTATTGCCAAACCGACCACTAAGAAATAGGGCCTATACACCCCTCTTCCTACTCCTGATAGACCATGGGAATCCATCTCAATGGACTACATGTCAGGCCTCCTGTCCACCAAGTGGGGAAATGACTGTGTTTTTATTGTTGTTGATCACTTTTCTAATATGGCGATTTTGGTTGCCTGCAATAAGAACATCACAGCAGAGGCCACTGCCAAGCTCTTCTTTGAACGAGTCTGGGTACATTTTGGAATCCCACAAACCATTGTCTCAGATTAGGATAGTCTATTTCTCAACACATTCTAGTTGATTCTCTAGTCACTGTTGGACACCAAGCTCACCAAATCCATGGCCTTCCACCCCCAGACAGATGGCCAAACTGAGGTCGTTAATCGAATGATTGTGCATATCCTTCACATGTATAATTCAAAGCACCCTTGCACATGGGATGAGATCCTTCCCTATTTCCAACATAGATACAATTGAGCTCTGCATAGCTCAACCAACCACAACCCCTTTCAGGTGGGGTTGGGATTCCAACCATTGGATCCCATAGATGTTTCACTTCCACTTGCGTTCACCTCGACCAACTCATCTCCTACTCCAACTGAAGCTGACAAAGCCACCCGGTTCATTGAGTGGATCTATCACATCTGCTAATAGGTTCAGGATATCCTACAGAATTCCAATCACAAGTACAAGCAATGCCATGATCAACATCAAGTGCCACATAAGTTTGAGGTGGACGAAATTTTTTGGTTTCACTTGCATAAAGAACGCCTTACAGGACCCCATTGAATGCTTCACCCACTCTATTATGGTTCATACACCATCAACAAGTCCATTGGGGATAATTATTTTAAGCTCAACATTCCCCCTTTCCTTGGCATGCACCCAGTGTTCAACGTGGATCTCCTTCGCCCTTATTTCCCACCATTTTTGGACACCTCAAACGTAGCAGAGTAGCTGAAACCAATAGAGCTCAACCCCAACTACATAAAATAGGCATCCAACTATCAAATTTTGGACACAAAGATCAAGGCAACTCGACAACAAAGGATCCAACTTTATCAAGTCGTCAAAGAAGGGAAACTCCTGCACCAAGGCAAGTGGCTCACTCGAGGCCAACTTCAACAAAAATTTCCTCATCTGATTGAGGAACTCAATGCAATGGATACTATTTATTCCTAAGGTGGTATTATTGATCTAGGTGGATATCGGTGGCCACCCACCTCTTCCAACTACCTCAAAACAGTCTTATGACAATTTTGGCAATTTACTATTTTTAGCAGTTTTAACTTCCAGGGCCATTTTGAGGGCCTAAATGAAGATCTTTTAGGATAATTATTCTCATCAATTAATAAAGGAATGAATGAGCCCCAAAAATGAATCTCCTTGACTATACCTTTCCAACGGTCTATCATACGCCTAAAACGAATATCGTATGAAAAAGTTATGACCTCGAGAAATTGATGTACTAACTTACCCAAACTGGGCCCACATGACTTTTGACGCTTCACCCCCTAGGGTTAGGTTTTTGGATGTATAGGGGTTTTGGAATTCCTGTTTATTGTAAAAATTCCTTCAGAGCCTCATTGTAATCATCTTCTTGTGAATGAGTGCAACCGTCACATCTTTTCTCAGAGATAAGCCGCCACCATTCCAGCAGGGTTATTTCCGTTGCATTTTAGAGTTTCAGCTTATTTCCTTATTGAATAGAAAACCAGTTTTACTGTATCTATGTTATTTTGTGTTAAGCACCTCTTAATATTCTGTAGTCATTTCATTCTACTATGAAAACCACCTTCAAGTCAAAGGAAGGCCTTTTTGAATGGTTGGTCATGCCCTTTGGTTTGACAAATGCTCCAGCCACTTTCATGAGGATGATGGACGATATCCTGCTATCATTAACCAATAATTTTGTAGTGGTGTATCTAGACGAAATTTTCATTTACAACAATACTTGGGCCGAACATTTGCAACATATTCAACAACTTCTGCACACCCTTCAACAACACAAGATATATGCCAAATTGGAAAAATGCTCCTTCAGCATGGACAAGGTCCATTACTTGGGCTAGATAATTGATCAGCATGGCGTACATGTGGATCTAGCCAATATCCAAGTCTTCCATGACTGGCCAGCCCCAAACACACTCACTAAGATTTGGAGCTTCTTGGGCCTTGCCAATTTCTACCGCAAGTTCGTGTTGGGGTTCTCCCATATTTCATGGGCCCTTAGTCAAATAACCAGGGGTGGTGGTAAGGAGAAATTTGTGTGGGGTCAGTCCCAACAACAAGCGTTCGACAATTTGAAGTAGCACTTGTGCTCAGCCCCAGTAATTTCATTACCAAACCTGCAAAAAATCTTTGATATCGAGACAGATGCTTCAGACTATGTTGTGGGCTTCGTTCTCACTCAGCAGGGCCACCCTATGGCCTATCACAGTGAGACACTATCATATGTTGTCCGTAAGTACCCTACTTACGACAAAGAAATGTAATCCATTGTGAAATCCTACCGCTAGTGGAGAAATTACATTATTGGGAAAGAGACAATCATCCACACTGATCATAAGCCACTGCAGTTCATGCAGACAGAAGGAAAATTGCAGAATGATCGCCATCAAAAGTGGTCCACATACTTGCAGCAATTCCACCTCCACATCAAGTATAAAACAGGAAGCACCAATCGCGTCATTGATTGCCTCAGCAGACCACCAGGTGTGATACTCACCACAGTGCTAGACTCTGGTGGCCATGAGACCTCTATATGGCCCCAACTCTATGAGACAGACCTGAACTTCGCCACCACCTACCAAATGTTGGGTGCAAACATAGTTGTCGATAATTTCCATCTTTAGGATGGGTTGTTGTGTCGTATGGGCCATATCTATGTTCCATCAAGAGAGCGAGCGGAGATGATATGGGAAGCCCACTACAGTTGGGTGGCAGGACACTTCATCGTCGAAAAGACAGTGGCAGTGCTACAAAAACATTTCTACTAGCCGAAACTTCGGCAGGACTTTAGCAAGTATATCAGGTACTGCACTATCTGTGCTATTTCCAAACCGACCACTAAGAAAAAAGGCCTGTACATCCCTCTTCCTACTCTTGACAGGCCATGGGAATCCATCTCAATGGACTACATGTTGGGCCTCCCGTCCACCAAGCAGGGAAATGACTGTGTTTTTGTGGTTGTTGATCGCTTTTCTAAGATGGTGATTTTGGTTTCCTGCAAGAGGAACATCAAAGCAGAGGCCACTACCAAGATCTTATTTGAACGAGTCTAGGTACATTTTGGAATCCCACAAACCATTGTTTCAGATTGGAACAGTCTATTTCTCAGCACATTTTGGTCGAGCCTCTAGTAACTACTGGACACGAAGCTCACCAAATCCATGACCTTCCACCCCCAGATACATGTCTAAACTGAGGTCGTCAATCGAATGATTGTGCATATCCTTCGAATGTATAATTCAAAGAACCCTTGCACATGGGATGAGAGCCTTCCCTATGTCCAACACAACTACAATCGAGCCCTGCATAGCTCAACCGAACACAACCCCTTTCAGGTGGGGTTGGGATTCCAACCATTAGGTCCCATAGATGTTTCACTTCCCCTTGCGGTCACCTCGACCGACTCATGTCCTACTCCAACTAAAGCTGACAAAGACACCTGGTTCATTGAGCGTATCCAACACATTCTCCAATAGGTTCAGGATATCCTACATAAGTCCAATGATAAGTACAAGTAGTTCCATGATCAACATCGGGTGCCACATAAGTTTCAGGTAGACGAAAAACTTTGGTTGCACTTGTAGAAAGAATGCCTTACAGGACCCCATCAGAAGCTTCACGCACTCCGTTATGGGCCATACATTATCACCAAGTCCTTGGGGGATAATTCTTTTGAGATCAAAATTCCTACTTTCCTTGGTCTGAACCTAGTGTTCAACGTGGATCTCCTTCGCCCTTATTTCCCACCATTATTGGACACCTCAGATGTAGCAGAGTAGTTGACACCAATATATCCCAACCCCAACTACATACAATAGGGATCCAGTGATAAGATTTTGGACACATAGATCAAGGGAACTCGACAACAAAGGATCCAACTTTATCGAGTTGACAAAGTAGGTCAGCTCCTGCAGCAAGGTAAGTGGCTCACCCGGGGCCGAATTCAGCAGAACGTTCCTCATCTGATGGGGGACCTCAACGAAATGGAGACCATTTATTCCTAATGAGGGAGGATTAATCCAGGTGGATATCGATGGCCACCCACCTCTTCCAATTGGCTCAAAACAATTTTCTGACAATTTTGGAAATTTACTATGTTTAACAGTTTTAACTTCCAGGGCCATTTTGAGGGCCTAAATGAAGGTTTTTCTGGATGGAGATTCTCAATGATAGACAAGGGCATGATTGAGCCCCCAAAATGAAACTCCTTGATGATACCTTTACAACGGGATATCATACGCCTAAAATGGAGATCATATGAAAAAGTTACGACCCCGGGAAGTTGATGTACTAACTTACCCAAACGGGGCCCACGTGACTTTTGGTGCTTCACATCCTAGGGTTAGGTTTTTGGATGTGTAGGAGTTTTGGCATTCCTGTTTATTGTAAAAATTCCTTCAGATCCTTATTGTAATCATCTTCTTGCAAATGAGTGCAACCGTCACATCTCTTCTCATAGATAAGCCGCCACCATTCCAACAAGCTTGTTTCCGTTGCATTTTAGAGTTTCAGCTTATTTCCTTATTGAATAGAAAACTAGTTTTACTGTATCTCTGTTATTTTGTGTTAAGCACCTGTTAATAATCTGTAGTCATTTCATTCTATTCTAAAAATCATCTTCAATTCAAAGGAAGGCATTTTTGAATGGTTGGTCATGCCCTTTGGTTTGACAAATGCTCCAACCACTTTCATGAGGATGATGGACGATATCATGCGACCATTCACCAATACTTTTGTATTAGTGTATCTGGATGACATTCTCATTTACAACAATACTTGGGTCGAACATTTGCAACATATTCAACGAGTTCTGCACACCCTGCAGCAGCACAAGCTATATGCCAACACGGAAAAATGCTCCTTCGGCATGGACAGGTGTTGGCCCTTGGTTATGGAAGTATGCGAAGAATCAAGGAAGAAAAGGAAAATGCAAACTTTGTGGAAGACACAGTGATTGTTATTGGGTCGAAGTGAACAAAAGAGAATAAAAGATGGAGTGAAGCCTGAGAAAGATATTCGTTGGACGGGGAGATTGGGGATGACAGATAAACAAGGAAGAAGGATCATGGACAAATGAATAAGCGAAAAAAGCCACCATTGGATGCTTTGGAGCACCGTGCGAGAAGGAAGGAAAGATAGGTTGGTGAAGCCTTGAAAACATGGGTCAAGTTGACCTAGTTTTTTAGACACCTAGGGTTTTGGTATCTAGGGTTTTGACACGTAGGTGTTGACCTAAGGATGTCGGTGAATGATTGTAATGTATAAATAGAGGTCTAAAGGGCCTAGGTTGGGTTGGTACGATAATGTTGTTGTTTTTGTTGTTGGTATTGATTTGGTTGAGAGAGGAGTATTGTGTGAGAGAGAAGTGTTGAGTACAAGAGCCTTCTAGATTGAAAGATATTCAACTGGGTGCAAAGATCAACATTACAGCTGGGTCCATAGGGAGGGGAGAGAAACGAAGGAGAAGAGAGAGGATCTACTAAATAAGAGCACAGATAAGAACTGTATGCCTAAGAGGATCTGCTAACTAAGAGCACAGATAAGAACTAAGAGGGATACATTTTTGTGGATGTATCCCTAGAGAGAGGGTGAATCACGTATATTTTGTGTTGTGTGTGATCGGTATTTTATCTTTGTCATTGATATACTATGATTGCATTACTGCTTTGAATCTGATAAGTAGATGTGCAGAATATATCTAAGACGATAAGTGATATATGAACATTGTGCTATTCTTATGTTAGATCCACATGACATTTCCTTTGGTTGTAGACATCTCTGTCTTTCAACCCACTCATAGCTGCTTCGGGTGAGACTTCATCTTCTTCACAGGTTTTGTCGAAAGGGCTGGTATTTAGGTTTTTTTTGGTGCGTTGTTGAAGCATTGAACCCTGGGTCTGCCCATGTTCCAACAAATGGTTTCATTGTTGGAACAAGAATCTTCTTGAGGGAATGTCAAGGTAGTTTCCATCGAAGACAGAGATTCAAAAGTGGATAGAAGATCAAGAAAATGACTTCGTTGAAGCCTAGAAAAAGAACCCTAATATTAGCTTAGAATATTGGCTGGAGAAATATATCTTTACTGATATAAACAAAATTTTCTTTTGAGGAATCCATCAGGATCTATATGAGTGGCTGGCTAGACTAGCATATACCCAGTTTGAGATCTGATCTAGACCTCCTATGGTTTGGCCATCGGAGCTGATCAAGAAGGTCAAAAGAGTTGATAATGCCATATCACGAGCAGTAGATCACTGGTTCAATAGCACCATTGGAGGGTACATCACAGAGTTCGTTGTTGATAGAGTAGAATCATACAGCCAAGCCGAGAGATATTTCATTAAGGGACCTAGAGGGAAATGTTTTCATTTTTTGAGGCTGAGAATAATGATGCTATTGCATGAGAATAACACATTGAAGACATAATAGATTGGTCGGATCAAGAAAGGATAATGTTCAAGAATTCCGACAGCAACGGTGACACAGAAGCTGGACATACACGCAGTGGGAGAGTATTCAGAGAAGTTCATCTTGAAAACCTATTTAAGCATAACTATGGGGAGGAAGGTTTCTAGAGTGGAGAAGAGGCAGAACTGACAGATGAAGAACATCCATAACTGGCTAGGATGAAGGAAGGGAAAGCTGAAGAGATTCAGCAGGAAGAACCTGAAACTTTAGAAACTATGCAGACCATTGAAGTAAGTCCTGTTATCCCTCCTGTTGATTCAGTAGTATTAAGAAAATAGAGTAATCCCAGCCACCAGAGTGTCCAGAGAACTGTCAATAGTAGTCCACAACACATTCAGTCAGGAACCCTAGAAAGATCTATGACAAATGAGATGAGGCTTCCTATATTTAGGGGAGATGGATCTGAAGATGCTGACCAACACTGGTTCCTATGTGAAGTTGTATGGAATATTAAAAATGTCATCAATGAAGCTGTCAAAAGAACACAGTTCAATACCACTCTAAGGGATCGCACACTGAGATGGTACATGAAGCTTGTCCAAGGACTTACACAACCTAAATCACTGAATCAGATTAAGAATATGTTGATTGTACAGTTCAAGAAACCCAAGTCAGAGTCACAATGTATTACAGAGCTGAAAGTGATCAAGCAGAAGGTGGCCGAACCTATTTGGGAGTTCAATCAGAGATTAAAAACCTTAATAGGACGATTGAATTTTTTAGATCCGAGATGAACAAAACAAAGAATGGTTCATTGTTGCCCTCTTACCACACATCAGAGTTCCTCTGATGCAACAGAAAATTGCTTCGCAGGCTGAGGTGTTGGAGATCACCATGAAGTTAGAATTATCCCCTATGGGAGAATCCATCTCAGTTATGAGTCAAATCCTAAGTCAACTAACTAATTTGTCTCTGCAGGTCAAAGATATGAAGAAAGACAAGGGAAAAGATAAAAGAGAAGACATCTAGTATGTCAGATGCAGATCAGAAGGCCATGACAAGGAACACTGACACCTATTTAATGAATACTTGGCTTATGGAGCTCCGAGCCCTTTGAAGCAAGTCACCTTACTTTGGTGTGAGGTATGCAGAAATAGACATTGCCCTGTTGAGTGCTACTACATGAAAAAGTATGTTCAAACACCTACAAATTTGTACTACACATTATGTAAGTTCGTAGGACATGATGATAGGGATTGTAGGGCTTATGATCTCATGCATGAAATGTCGAGAGACATATATAATAGTCAAGGTGAAGTACAACAAGAAGGAAACACTACACAGTATAACTCTCCTGGGAGAGGAAAATTCAATCCTTGCAGTGGATTCAGAGGAAGAGGACGAGGAGGAGGAATGGGTCAAGGCTGAGGATAAATCATCTTTTATAACTGCACACAACTAGGACACCTTGCAAGGGATTGTCAGAACCCTTGTACCACTTGCAGCTATTGCAACTCATTTGAACATAGAAGATTGTCCTGTGCTGCTAGCTAAGCTTCAGGAAAGACGAGGACCTCAGCAAAACCCGCAAGTGCACCTGATCTATGCTGAACCTCGCGGAGAAGACACTAGATTCACTGTTACAACAAGAGGAGGCATTGTCACAGGAGATGACATAATAACCCAAAGGAATATTACATAAGACTGAAGAATCAGGAAATCTACAGAGAAGACCCAAACTTTTGATGCAAAGAAAGAAAGACAAATATTTGAGGAAGCAAGAACAGAGTTCAGAGGAGACCAAGGTTCTTCATCGAAGAAAAAACCAGAAGTAAGAGAGTATGTAATGCCTCATGCATTTTATCAGTTTTCTTTTCCAAGAGAAGAAAAATAGGTAAGAAATCTCATGGAATTTTTACATACTTGTATTAAGTTGATTCAAGATGAAAGCGTTGTACAAGAATTACAAAATTTAATCAGACAATATGAGCAAGGAAAGATAGATCCCTTATTGAATAGGGCATTACACCAAATTGGTAGGAAGAGAAGGACAAATAAGGAATTACATTTGAATGCTCAAATATGATAGTATGAGATAGACTATGTAGTCCTCGACTTAGGGTCGGAGGTCAATGTTATGACGAAGAAAACCTGGGCACTGATGGGAAAACCAAAGTTGATCTATTCCCCTATCAGGATTAGGATGGCTAATCACCAAGCTATAAGTCCTTTTGGTAGATTGGAACATGTCCCTGTGGACATTGTTGGAGTAAGAACATTTGTAGATTTCGAGGTAATTGAAATAGTTAATGGAAATTGCCCTTACCTTGCACTATTAGGAATTGATTGGGCTTTCAATAATTCCACTGTGGTTGATTTAAAGAAAAGACGTATGAATATTGAAAAACATGGCCTTAGGGTCATTGCACCTTTAGATCCAGATGAAGGTCAATGGTACACATAACCTATCAGAGAAGAAGACCACAGATATGCATTGGAAACCATATACAAGCTAACAACCGGACAACGAGATTACATTAATCCCACAGCCGATGGAAACTTAAGGTGGTGAAGTGATAGAGCATGTTCATTAGAATCAAAAGAAGCACTGGAGAGCTGGCAAAATAATATGTATGAATTATCTACAAGAATATGTGCTAGATTAACTAGAGAAGTCTGCTGGATCGGCACAACCGTAAGTAACTTACCCACATTTGATGGTCTAAACCCTTTAGAAACCTTCTTGTCGGAATTTGAAGAAAGTGTACCAATACAACATAAATTATTGGTGATGGATGATGTCTTTAAAGCCACACCAGCAAGATGGTGGGGCTCACACAAAAGTAACATTACAGATTGGATACAGTGTCGTACCCTGATGACAACGAGGTTCTCAGCACAAGTAGAAGGTTGCGAAATTTTATACACAGGTTGAAGCGGCCTAAAGGACCATGTGAAAAATTGTGAGGAAGCTTGGAACAACATCCCTCAAGAGAAGTAGGTACACAAATTCATTAACATGATGGACACGAAACCTATCAATTGGTACCTCCAAGATGAACTACACCTCATCACTACAGATTGGCAAGGTATGACTCAATTTTTTTTAACTATCTTCTTATTTGAAATTCAATATCCATCAGTAGATCAAGCATTACAGATTGTGAGATAGAAAGTATTTGAGGAGGTATCTAGCCTTCCCTTAGAACAAGAAGAGGATGAATGGACTACGCCTCTCTAGAAACTGCAAGGCTGTTACAACATCAATGTTGATGAAGACGATGATCTGAGGAAGGTGAACATTGCATAAACAGTAGGACAGAGAGATGTGGAAGGAGCAGGAGTTGAGCTACCATTTATTGGACAACCGATTAAGATTAAAAACGTCAATATTGGAACAGAACAAACACCAAAGTTTTCAAATGTTGGGGATTATTGGGATGCTTCTACCATTGATAAAATTACAAAGTTACTGCATGAATATCAAGACTTGTTTCCAACCAAGTTCACTGATATGAAGGGCATTAAAGGGCCTATGGGAGAAATGAGGATCCCTTTGAAGCCAGATGCTAGATGAGTCAAACATAGACCTTATAGACTAAACCCTAAATATAAGGAGAAAGTGAAGATTGAGCTTGAAAAAATGTTGTTAGCATGGATTATAGAACCTGTCAAAGAGTTAGAGTGGATTAGCCCTATGGTGGTACAAGACAAGAAGACAGGAGAAATAAGGATATGCTTAGATCTCAGGAAGCTAAATGATGCTTGTTTGCATGACCCCTTCCCTACACCATTCACTGACAGAGTGTTAGATAATGTGGGAGGCCAGAAAGTATATTCTTTTACAAATGGATTTTCATGATACCATTAGATCCGAATTGCCAAGGAAGATCGCCATAAGACAAAATTTGCAACATAATGAGGATCCTACCAATATACAGTGATGCCATTCGGATTGAATAATGCCCCAGCCATATTTTCTAGGGCGGTGGTCGAAGCATTCAAGTAATTTATGCATAAATATTTAGAAGCATACTTTGATGATTAGACTGTTCTTAGCTTATTGCAAAATCATATTGAATGTCTAAGGCTAATGTTGGATAAATGCAGACAATGTCAAATTTATTTGAACCTGAAGAAATGTATTTTAT
Source organism: Picea engelmannii (assembly GCA_009831015.1). Lineage (NCBI taxonomy): Eukaryota > Viridiplantae > Streptophyta > Pinopsida > Pinales > Pinaceae > Picea > Picea engelmannii. Next base: position 50,734 of record ML827318.1, on the reverse strand, counting down.
TTTCACCATTTGGAGTTTTGTTAGGTCATATTGTATGCAAGCAAGGATTACTGGTAGATCCATCCAAGATCTCCATTATAGTTTATCTACCCCCTCCCACATCATTCAAACAGTTGCGCACTACGTTGGGACACACAGAATATTACAGAAAGTTCATTAAGGGATATGCTTAGATTACAACACCCATGGAGAATTTGTTGAATAAAGATTGTCAGCTTAGTTGGACAGAGGAATGCTAGCAGAGCTTTGACACACTGAAACCGAAAATGGTTACTGCGCCTATTCTGGTTTTCCCAGATTGGACCAAGGAGTTTCATGTGCATGTCGATGCATCTTCCATTTCTTTAGGATCTCTATTAGCACAACTGATAGAATGAGATATTGACCACCCGTTAGCCTTTTCTAGAAGGAATCTATCCACTGCTGAGATTAACTACACCACCACTGAGCGAGAAGGGTTAGCCATGGTATATGCATTGCAGAAAGTTCGCCACTACTTGTTGGGAGGACACTTTAAAATGATTACTGATCAATCCATGCTGAAATACCTAGTCAACAAGCTAGTGTTGGGGGGAAGGATATGCAAATGGCTTTTTCTATTTCAAGAATATGATTTTGAGATCATAGTAAATCCAGGAAGAATGAACAAAGGTCTTGACCACTTGTCGAGGTTGGAACATGGAGAAGAGCCGACCAGTTTGGAGGATACACTACCGGATGCACAACTACTATCCATTAGAAATATCGATGACCACTTCATAGATATATTCCAGTTCCTATCTACAGGAATGGCACCTAGTGAGTACACAATTCCTTAGAAGAAACAACTAGTAGTGCGCGCTGCAGATTTCTCACTTATAGTCGGACATCTATACAAGATGGTAACTGATGAGATATTGAGAATGTGTGTTATGGATGTAGAACGACCATTGATCCTTGCAGAAGCTCATGAGGGAATCGTAGGAGGACATTATGCAAAAAAAGCAACTGCGCAGAAGGTTCTTAGAGCTAGCCTTTGGTGGCCTACCTTACACAGAGATTCTAAAGACTATTCCAGAGCCTGCGATGTATGCCAAAGAGTTGGGAAACCATCCAAAAGAGATGAAATTCCATTATCACCACAACTGACCCTACAAGCATTCAAAAAATTGGCCATTAACTTCGTTGGACCTATAAACCCACCAGGAAAGTGTACAAGAGAAAGGTACATAATCACAGCAACAAAATACTTGACTAGATGGGCCGAAGCAAGAGCAGTCAAGGATTTTAGTGCCACTACAACTACGTACTTCATATTTGATGACATCGTAACTAGGTTTGGATTCCCAAAGATCCTTATGAGTGATCAAGGAACACATTTCATCAATAAGACAGTTGAAGCCTTGAATGAAGAATTTGTAGTCCACCATCAGAAGAGTACATCATACCATCCACAAGCAAATGGGACAATTGAAGCATTCAACAAGAT
>ML827318.1:37407-48196 GCA_009831015.1 Picea engelmannii | reverse complement strand
TATGTTCTTGAAGTTGTTGTTCCAATGGAATATCTAGTACCAAGCCCAAGAATTACTACCTTTACATATATGGATGACCCTCACGTTGTCCAAGAGAGACTTGCACAGTTGGTTGAATTGGAAGAAGATATATTCATTACAGGATTCCATCAGCAGGTTCATAAGGAAAGAGAGAAGGCCTATCATGATAGGCACATCAAGAAGAAGGCATTCAAACAAGGTGATCTAGTACTAGTATATGACAACAAATTCATAAAAAATCCTCGTAAGTTCAGAACACATTGTATAGGGCCATACAAGATAGTTTATGTTACAGAAGGAGGAGTTGCACAATTGAAAATGTTGAATGAAGAATGGAAGGAAGGTTTGGTGAATGGGAGTCGGCTGAAGTTGTACTATAACAACTAGCTGCCTGGTAGCTCTTACTGAAGGCATGAAGAAAAGGGTCTAAGTACCAGGTGCAGTTGAAAATGGGTACCAGACACAGAAAAGATAGTCTACACAAGGGAAAAAGAGGAGGCATCGAGCATAAAATAGAGGCTGCACTGCATATTCAGGAATAGAAGTAAAACATGAAGCTCAGATCTGAAGTGCCTCAGGATGAGTCAAAGGTGAGTGTTGGGGGCCTGTTGGCCCTTGGTTATGGAAGTATTAGAAGAATCAAGGAAGAAAAGGAAAATTCAAACTTCACGGAAGACATAGTGACTGTTATTGGGTCGAACTGAACAAAAGAGAAGAAAGGATGGAGCGAATCACGAGAAAGAAATCTGTTGGATGAGGGGATAGGGGATGATAGATAATCAAGGAAGAAGTATCATGGAAGATTGAACAAGTGAAAAAATCCACTATTGGATGGTTTGGAGTACCGCACGAGAAGAAAGGAAAGACAGGCTGGTGAAGCCTTGAAAACACGGGTCAAGTTGACCTAGGGTTTTAGACACCTAGGGTTTTGGTATCTAGGGTTTTGACACCTAGGTGTCAACCTAAGGATATCGGTGAATGGTTGTAATGTATAAATAGAGGTCTAAAGGGCCTAGGTTGGGTTGGTACGATAATGTTGTTATTGTGGCTATTGGTATTGAGTTGGTTGAGAGAGGAGTATTGTGTGAGAGAGAAGTGTTGAGTACAAGAGGCTTCTGGATTGTAAGATCTTTAGTTGCATGCAAAGATCAACCCTACAGCTGGGTGCACAGGGAGGGGAGAGAAACGAAGGAGAAGAGAGAAGATCCTCTAGCTAAGAGTGCATATAAGAACTGTATGCTTTACTTAAATATAATATAGCACATGTTTGTGGACATAGAACTAGAGAGAGGGTGAACCACATATATTTTTTGTTGTGTGTGATTGGTATTTTATCTCTCTCATTGATATACTATGATTGCATTATTTCTTTAGATCTGATAAGTAGATGTGCAGAATAGATCTAAGCCGATAAGTGATATATGAACATTGTGCTATTCTTTTGTTAGATCCACTTGAAATTTTCTTTGGTTGTAGACATCTTTGTCCTGCAACCCCCTCATAGCTTCTTCGGGTGAGACTTCATCTTCTTCGCAGGTGTTGCCGAAAGGGTCGGTAGTTAGGGTTTTGTTGGTGCACTGTTGAAGCGTTGAACCCTGGGTCTGCCCCTATGCCAAAAACACCATTACCTCGGCTACATAATTGATCAGCATGGCTTACATGTGGATCCAACCAAGGTCCAAGTCATCCGTGACTGGCCAGTCCCAACCACACTTACTGAGCTTTGGAGCTTCTTGGGCCTTGCCAATTTCTACCATAGGTTCGTGTTGGGGTTGTCCCATATTACATGAGCCCTTAGACAAATAACCATGGGTGGTGGTAAGGAAAAATTTGTGTGGGGTCAGTCCCAACAAAAAGCGTTCGACGATTTGAAGCAGTGCTTGTGCTCAGCCCCAGTACTTTCACTACCAGACCTACAACAACCCTATGAGATCGAGACAGATGCTTCATACTATACAGTGGGCACTGTTCTCACTGAGCATGACCACCTTGTGGCCTATAATAGTGAGACACTATCAGATGTTGTCTGTAAGTACCCTACTTACGACAAAGAAATGTACTCCATTGTGCAAGCCTGCTGCCAATGGAGACATTAAATTCTTTGTAAGGAGACAATATTCCACACTGATCATAAGCCACTGCATTTCATGCAGACACAAGGAAAATTGCAAAATGATCGCCATAAAAACTTGTCCACATACTTGCAGCAATTTCACCTCAACATCAAGTATAAAACAGGAAGAATGGATCGCGTAGTTGATTACCTCAGTAGACTACCAGTCATGGCATTCACCATAGTGCTAGAATCCTCTAGCCATGAGACCTCTGGATGGCTCCAACTCTATGAGGCAGACCCAGACTTCACCACCACCTACCAAATGTTGGGTGCAAACATAGTTGTCGATAATTTCCATCTTCAGGATGGGTTGTTGTGTCGTCTGGGCCATATTTGTGTTCCATCAAGTGAGCGAGTGAAGATGATATTGGAATCCCACTACAGTTGGGGGACAAGACACTTTGGTGTCGAAAATACAGTGGTGTTGCTACAAAAACATTTCTACTGGCCGAAACTTGGACAGGAAGTCAACAAGTATATCAGGTCCTACACTACCTGCGCTATTTCCAAACCGACCACTAAAAAACAAGGCCTATACACCCCTCTTACTACTCCTGACAGGCAATGGGAATCCATCTCAATGGAATACATTTCGGTCCTCCCGTCCACCAAGCGTGGAAATGACTGTGTTTTTGTGGTTGTTGATCGCTTTTTTAAGATGGCAATTTTGGTTTCCTGCAATAGGAACATCATAGCAGAGGCCACTACCAAGATCTTCTTTGAACGAGTCTGGGTACATTTTGGAATCCCACAAACCATTGTCTTAGATTAGGATAATTGATTTCTTAGCACATTCTGATCGAGACTCTGGTCACTGCTGGACACCAAGATCACCAAATCCATGACCTTCCACCCCCATATAGATGGCCAAATTGAGGTTGTTAATTGAATGATTGTGCATATCCTTCACATGTATAATTCAAAGCACCCTCGCACATGGGATGAGAGCCTTCCATATGTCCAACATAGCTACAACGAAGCCCTGTATAGCTCAACCGGACACAACCCCTTTTAGGTTTGTTTGGGATTCCAACCATTAGGTCCCATAGATGTTTCACTTCCCCTTGCAATCACCTCGACCGACTCATATTCTGCTCCCACTGAAGCTGAAAAAGCCACCCGATTCATTGACCATATCCGGCACATCCGCCAATAGGTTTAGGATATCCTACATAAGTCCAATGACAAGTAGAAGCACCGCCATGATCAACATTGGGTGCCACATAAGTTTCAAGTGGGTGAAAAATTTTGGTTGCACTTGCAGAAAGAACGCCTTACATGACCCCATCGAAAGATTCGACCACTCGGTTATGGGCCGTACACCATAGAGCTGCTGAAACCAATAGAAATTAACCCTGACTGCATACAACAGGGATCCAATGATCAGATTGTGGACACACATATCAAGGCAACATTATCGAGTCGTCAAAGCAGGGTAGCTCCTGCACCAAGGCAAGTGGCTCACCTGGGGCCAAATTCAACAGAAATTTCCTCATCTAATGGGGGAACTCAACACAATGGAGAACATTGATTTCTAAGGAGGGAGTATTGATCCAGGTGGATATCGATGGCCACCCACCTCTTCCAACTAGCTCAAAATAGTTTTCTGACAATTTTGGGAATTTACTATGTTTAGCAGTTTTAACTTCTGGGGCTATTTTGAGGGCCTAAATGAAGGTTTTTTGGGATATAGCTTCTTAATGATATCCAAAGGCATTATTGAGCCCCCAAAATGAATCTCCTCAATGATACCTTTCCAACGGGCTATCATATGCCTAAAATGGAGATCGTATGCAAAAGTTACGACCCTAGGAAGTTGATGTACTAATTTACCCAAACGAGGCCCACATGACTTTTGGCGCTTCACCTCATAGGGTTAGGTTTTTGGATGTCTAGGGGTTTTAGCATTCCTTTTTATTGAAAAAATTCCTTCAGAGACTCATTGTAATCATCTTCTTGCGAATGAGTGCATCCGTCACATCTCTTCTTAGAGATAAGCTGCCACCATTCCAACAAGCTTGTTTTCGCTGCATTTTACAGTTTCAGCTTATTTCCTTATTGAATAGAATTTTTTTTTTACTGTATCTCTATTATTTTTTGTTAAGAACCTGTTAATAATATATAGTCATTTTTTTCTACTCTGAAAACCGCCTTCAAGTCAAAGAGATGACTTTTTTAATGGTTGTTCATGCCCTTTGGTTTGACAAATGCTCCAACCACTTTCATGAGGATGATGGACGATATCCTGCGACCATTCACCAATACTTTTGTAGTAGTGTATCTGGATGACATTCTCATTTACAGCAAGACTTGGGCCAAACATTTGCAGCATATTCAACAGGTTTTGCACACCCTGTGGTAGCACAAGCTATATGCCAACTTGGAAAAATGCTCCTTCGGCATGGAGAGGTGTTGGCCCTTGGTTATGGAAGTATGCAAAGAATCAAGGAAGAAAAGGAAAATGCAAACTTCACGGAAGACACAGTGACTGTTATTGTGTCGAAGTGAACAAAAGAGAAGAAAATATGGAGCAAACCCCGAGAAATAAAGTTGTTGGATGAGGAGATCGGGGATAGAAGATAAGCAAGGAAGAAGGATCCTAGACAACTCAGCAAGAGAAAAAAGACATCGTTGGATTCTTTGGAGCACCACACGAGAAGAAAGGAAAGACAGGCTGAAAAATCCCTGAAAACAGGGGTTAGGTTGACCTAGGGTTTTAGACACCTAGGGTTTTCGTATCTAGGGTTTTGACACCTAGGTGTTGACCTAAGGATGTCAGTGAATCATTGTAATGTATAAATACAGGTCTAAAGGGCCTAGGTTGGGTTTGTATGATAATGTTGTTATTGCTGCTATTGGTATTGAGTTGGTTGAGAGAGGAGTATTGTGTGAGAGAGAAGTGTTGAGTACAAGAGCCTTCTGGATTGTAAGATCTTTAGTTGGGTGCGAATATCAACCCTGCATCTGGTGTTATAACCCTAATTACCTGGAATCAGGCCATCTCAGATTCCTTCTTTTCCAAAACAATGCTAAACAACTCTTCTTAAAAACCCCTTTTATAAAGGCCCACGCCCTGATCCATTACTGCACGCGTGTACATGCTAGTTGACCCAAGACAGCCCGCGTGTACCTACAAAATAAAGAAAAAAGGAAAGTTGTTGATGGAACACACAACTTTGGGTAAGTTAACTAAACCTTTCGGCCATGCATGGCCGGACATTTGACCAAATACCTAGCTTCTTCTAGCCTATAAAAGAAGGGTTAGGGCTCCCATTTGGAGGAGGAGAATCATAATAAATAAAGTATACCCGATTGAGCATTTCCTTTTTCCCAACCTTTAGCCATCCTTGTGCAAAGAGAAGTATAGAGAAAAGCAATTGGAAGACAGTGGAAGAAGAGCCCAGGACCAAGATCGAGGAGCAGTAGCCGACTTTATCATTGTAAGGTATCATTGTGAAGTTAATAAAAGAAATGCTCTTCCCGTCCCACCATATGAGATTGTCATTATTGGAATATTGATTGTATGATTGATTAAATCTCTAACCCATTAATTCATAGATCAAATGCATGTGGGGTTATTTGTTTGTCTTTAGTGAATGCAGGTCAGCATTGGGAGGAGAGTTGCAATCAAATAACCAAGCATGAAAAGGGATCGAAATCAAACATGAAGAATAAGGTATGTCAACTTAATCTCTTGAGCCTTGTATTTACATATGAGTAATGGGGGTCTAGGCATGGGATGATGGTAAAAAGTAAGAATTTTTAGGTCATTTCTGCATGCATGATAAAACCCTTAGTGCTAGTCCGTAGGAGGGATTTCCCACCCACAACAGAATTGGCGACCATACTAGGGATCTCTAGGGTTTTTGGGTATTTTTAAAAACTGGTTTCATTCCTTGTTTTTAAAGTTTCTGCAAAAGTCTGAGCTAACAGAGATTTTGGTCTTCCATACCAGTTATCTCTGTTTCTTTTCTTGACTGCATTTTTTTTTTCTTTTCCAAGACCCACAGAGGTACACACGACCTGCATAAGGTATGCACGCGTGTACCCGCGCCCTACCTTCTCACAGCCCACGTGTACATGCTAACTGAGGAAGTGTCAGTCGCATGTATGATTCCAAAAAATTTCTTTTAGAGAGGCAGTCATCCTCTCCCCTGTCAGAAATAGTCCTTCTCAGGGGTTTTCTGGAACTCTTTCTAGTCTTTGTTGTTTGCAGTCTATAACTTAGGTTTCACCTCAGATTGGTTTGTTCTATGAAGTTTTACTTGAATTAGTTTCTTTTTTCTGTTAAAGTAAGTGTCTGAGTCTTCAAGAGATCATGGTTGTCAGTACCAGTAGTCTCTGCCTGGGTTTGATTGCTTGACCTTTCATTTGTCTCAGAGTTTTAGAGATACATACGACATGTATAAGGCCAACACGCGTGTACATGCGCTCTGACTTTACACAGCTCGTGTGCACACGCTTGTTGTTGAACTGTCAGCATTGTGCTTGTGGAGAAAATTTTTGTTGAAGGTGAGGCATTCATCCTTTCCTTTGAAAATAGTTATACCTCTCAGGTTTTTGGGTCTCTTTCATAGCGGTCAATAACTTAGGTTTGATCATAGCAATAGCTTTCTTTTTCATTAAGAAGTTTTCCTCAAAATTTTCTTTTATAGGGTTTTTAGACAAGTGTGAGAGTCCAATTTTAATTTTCTTGTGTGTGATTTTTTAAAGTGACTCTTTGCGATCTGCTCTTAGGCCAGAAGTTTTCTTGGTTTTTACTTGTTGATATTTTTCCTTTTTGCTTTGTGAGCATTCAATTAAAAAAAAAAACTTTTATTTCTTTGTTTGGTTAAATAGTGTTGTTTTGCATTAGTAACCGAGGAAAAGTCTTTTCTTTCATAAGTTCTTGACGGTTTACTTAGATCATAAGTAGCTCGTAGTCGAGTGAAATCCTGCTTTGAGTTTGATGTTCAAAGATCTTAGAAAAATTTTAAGTTTGAAAAGTTGTTTAAGATTTGAGTTAAGTGAAGGTATTTTTTTTCCATCTTTCAGTTTATTTTGCTTTCGTCTTTCAAACATCACTAGTTTCACTTTCATAAACTTTGAATTAAATCAAGCCAGTAAAAATAATTCTAATTAAAATTTACTAGACTTTATGTTTGTAGGGTCCATCAACTAGATTAGGCTAGAGTCTCGATTTAGGTTGGAGAGGAAACTCTTCAAGGCTATAAAACAAACATACGAGTCTGTGCTAAGGAGTGTAGAAGTCCAGTATCATGAAAGTTATCTGGGACCCCCCTCTAACATAGGGGATAAACACAAGGTTGTGTGCAGAAAGGTAGTGGAGATAACCCCTCCAAAGCCAGACCAATCGTAGTGGAGAACACATATAGAGGGCTTGTCTTGGGATTCTGTTGATTTCATTTTCCATGGAGCTTCGTGGGTCTCGAATCTGTTCGAGGTCCTCAGTTGTCTTCCAGAACGCTTTCTTTCGATACCCTTGGTAGGTTTCGGGCTTGATGCCCTGCTCATTGTGGTCTACCCGACTGTCGATTGTACCCTCATGGTGACTGTTCGTGTGTTGGCAACCTAGTTGCCTATCTTTCTAGTGACATACACAAGCGACTACAGGGGTATACTGTGGTACCTAGGATAGACATCGGGCCATGATTTGTAGATTATACCCAGAGGGTTCTTCCATTTTCGATTTTCACTTGCACCGGTAAGTTGCTCTAGTGTTGGTTGGTGTAACTATTCTTCCAACTAGTTAGTCATTTGCTTGATTTTCCTTTAGGAACTTTTAGTGTGTGCTCTGTTCTCCTTAGTTTTCCATAGTAAGTTAGTTAGTTGTGGCTTTGGGTCTCTGAACTAGGGTGGTAGACCACCCACTCTGCCAGTTGAGAGGAATTTTCAGTCTTCCTCATAGAAACGTGGAGCCACCTCTTTATAGGCGTTGTTTTGATAACAATGGTTCTTCAGAGTCACTGTGAGAATTTTACAGACTTGAACGATCCCGCAAAGGGAGAACCTGTGCATAAGATAGTCATGGCTAAATTTCCCAATGATACCAACCAAGGAACCCCTTCGCAAGGGGAGTCTTTTTCTTTTCCTTTCTTCGGAAACGTTGGTGTCCCTTTGATGTCCACTTTGTACATTCCTGGGTTGAATGTGGGACTACCGGTTTGGTTGGGTATCATTCCAAATGTCCCAAATGCTCTTGACGCTTCTCAGTTAAGCACCTTAAGTCATGGGTACCCTGTTGATGTTTCTTCATCAGCAAAATCCTCTCCTCCTCCTTCTCCCACCTCTGGTGAAAGTACAGTTACTAGTAACCGAAAGTCTAAACGAAATAGAAAGAGGAAGAATAGGAAGAAGAAATCACCAACCTCTGTGAGTCATGTTGGAGATAGGTCGACAACCTCTGCAAGTCACATTGAAGACCAGCACCCAGCCTCTACAAGTTATGCTGGGGGAACACACTCACCCTCTGCAAGTCATGCTGGGGGAAAAAGTCCAGTCACTGCTAGTCATACTGGTAATAGGTCTGTAGCCTCTGCAAGTCATGTTATCGACCCATCACTAACCTCTACAAGTCATGTCGGAGATGTGCAACCAACCACTGCTAGTCATGATGGGGGCATTAATTCTATTGAGAAACCTATACAAATAGGATGTAAGCCTAAGTTCCCTTGTAAGATTTGCAAGGGATATCACCTTACTCATTTTTGCCCTGACATTCCAGAGGTACAAAGATTATGGTCCCTGTCTGCAAGATCTTTTGATTTTGATTCTTTTGAGGTTTCCTCGCAGCCTATGCAGCCATTGGTTGAGAAAGTGGTCATGCCGATGCAGTCATTGGCTGATTCCACTCCTCTTTTGAGGGGTGAGGTGCCTTTAGATCATGTAGTCTCTCAGCCTATTCATCCATTGGCTGAGAAAGTGGTCATTCTGATGTAGTCGTCAGCTGATCCCACTCCTCTTTTGGGGGGTGAGGTGCCTTTAGACCATGTAGTCTCGTAGCCTATTCATCCATTGGTTGCAAAAGTGGTCATGTTGATACAGTCATCGGATGATCCCACTCCTCTTTTGCGGGGTGAGGTGTCTTTAGACCATGTAGTCCCGCAGCCTATTCAACCATTGGTTGCGAAAGTGGTCATGTCGATGCAGTCATCGGATGATCCCACTCTTCTTTTGGGGAGTGAAGTGTCTACCAACTATGTTTTTAGCATTTCTGGTTCAATACTTTTAGAACAAGGGGGCGTTCCGCTCATTCCAAGCACACCCCCTCCAAGCCCTAGGATGGTTTCCTTTGATTGGAATGACCTTTTTGAGCCTCGTCTTCCTTATGCCGCACATTTTGAAATAAGGGTTGAATTTAATTCAACAAACATTTATCGATGTATTGTGGATGAGGGAGCCTCTGCAAGTATTTTATCCTCTTCGGTTTGGAAAGTCTTGGGATCTCCCAAGATTGTGTTTTCTTCGCATGAGTTGTTGGATTTTGACAGACATCCTAGTGAATATTTGGGGATTCTTCCTTAGTTGCCTATCTCATTAGGTGGGAAGACTGTCCTTGTTGATGTTATAGTGGTGCAAGGCCCATTAGATTTCAATATGCTTCTCGGGCGTGATTATGTATATGATATGAATGTTGTAGTGTCTACACTCTTCCAGGTGATGCATTTCCCTCACAATGGAAGCATTGTCACTATCAACCAGCTAGCATCTGATAATCACCATCCTAATTCAGCATTATTTCAGACTACCCCTTTATATGTTCCTAGCATTCGTGTAGACTCTACCCCACCACGGGTTAATTATGTGGTGTCTTATCCTCAGTGTTCAACTACTTCTGAGCAGGAACCGGTGCAATCATGTGTTCCCTCTCGAGACTTGGTCTCAACAATTGATCCATTGGTTTATCCAATTGGGGCATGGGAAGCCTTGCTTCCCTCTCTTGGTCCAAGTGGGCTTGAGTATCCTTCTGAGTTTGATCTCATTGTTTGTAGATCCTCAAGCCCTCATTCTTGTGACTCTTCGCTGATAGAATCTTCCAATCCTGGCCAAAACCTCCATCATCATATGGAGTATGGGCAGTTTACTTCACCCTTTGGGACTGTCGACCCTCGCTTGCATGATTTCTTGGATTTTGAATTGCCTTCAGATGAGGCTATCCTTGAAGCCATGACTATAGATTCTATATTGTTGACTATCGAAGAGACTCTTGGTATGAGCCTATCAGTAGGCTCTACCTGAACCAATTTCATATATGAGTCATAGCCCCCTTTGGAGTCTTCTTTAAGCCCTTTTCAGACTCCCTAAAGATGAAAAGATTGTCGAGTGACCTTGTTTCTTCACACTCGTTAAATTGGTCCAGAAGAACGTTCCTTACATGGGACTTCTTTTAAGCCCTTTTCAGACCCTCTAAACATGAAAAGATTGCCGAGCGATCTTGTGGCCTTTTAGGCTCGTTAAATTGAAATTTGAAGTCACATTTGTCTGGTAGTAGTTTACCCCTTTTTCGGTCCAGACAGTCAACTGTACGAACAAAGGTATACTCTAAGGAACTTCAGTTCTCTAGAAGAGTATTCTTAGGCACAATTTTAACCCTTTTTCGGGCCTGAGGGACTAAATGTATGAAAAAGGAACCCCCACGGAGTCCATAGTTAA
>ML827317.1:33777-53645 GCA_009831015.1 Picea engelmannii | reverse complement strand
TCGGGAAGAGTTGCACCGGAGCTAAACTCTAGTGTGCAGAGGAAGAGTCCTAGCCGTTGATCTCGGCAGGACACGTGTCGGTGTTCTGGGAGGCATCGGGATTTCACTCATCGGGGATTTTAGGAGTGTAGAACCGTTGCACAATGAAATCGCGATACGCGATTTCCCGATTGAATCTGGACCGTCCATTATGTGTGACGCGTGTCAGGAGATCCGGAGGGGAATCGGGATATTTTCCATCGAGAAATCGGCATTCCCGTGCACAAGTACTCGGGGCAATCCAAGTGAAAACCCCGACAAGATCTGAGCCGTCAAACAGCAAGGACACGTGGCAGAGGATCCCAGAGAGTCGGAGTTTGGCATATCGGGGTTTTTAATACATAGAACTCCTGCCATCCAGAAATCGCGATCCGCGATTTACCGATAGGATCTAGGTCATCCATCTGAGGGATAGGTGTCGGAGATCAAGGCGCTATCGAAGTTTTGTTCATCGGAATTTTCGATGGTAAGGAAATCGTGCAACAGGAAATCACGATCCGCGATTTCCCGATGAGATCTGAGTCGTTCATGACGAGGACGTGTGTCAGAAGATCCTGGGGGATTGGGGTTCGGGAATTCGGGAATCTCGATGACAAGAAACTCATAACAGGAGGAGTCACGAAATCCCGAAACGCGAATGTTCCCTAGTCATAGCACTCCAGTGGAGGACAGGTGTCACTCCACGACATCATAAGGAGTGTGGTCCATAGGCGCCAGAACAAGGGACATATGTCGGAAGATCAAGCTTGGCCGTGAGTCCACGCCAAGTGGCATCGGGGATCGGGGAATCGGAATTTACGAAGGCTTGTGCATCGCGACATCATAAACCCCGAAACCCCGATGGGTAGCTATAGAACCACGGACATATGGTAGCAGGTCACCTGAGAACGGAGCTAGCCTAGAGGGCTAATGCGTTAGGGACATATCGGGGGTTGGAGGATCGCGGGTTCCGAGGACTCGTGAATTGCGACATCAGAAAACCCGAAACAACGATAGGAGTTGCCCCGAGAGGAAGTAAGACCATGGCCGTAAAGGCAGTGAACCACAGGCTTGGCCTGGGGAGCTAATGCGTGAGGAGCGCGAGTCATGGGGGTGAATGAGTTTGACATTAGAAACCCCGAATCCCGATATTTAACCAGGGGTTGGCATTTCGCAAATGCCGATTTTCTGGATATTTCTCACTTGTGGGAGATTAATCCAAAGTTTTTAAAAATTATGATAGTGGGTGTGTTACACTTCGACTACAACCATAAAATCTTCTCTACTTTGATGTGTTATCCCACATTGATTGTAAGTACTAGTTGTGATAACTTAAAAATTCGCAGCATACCATGACCCTTATACCGATAGATGTAAGCACAAGCATGTCTACTACTAGTATAATAGTTGATTGGTTATGATGTTAGTATACTTACTTGATTGTACCTCCCTCCTCTTTGGAATGTGTTGTATAGATACTTGCTTATACTTCCCTCCTCTTTGGGATGTGTTGTATAGATGCATATTCTTGTACTTACCTCCTCCTCTTTGGAATGTATTGTATAGATGCATATATATGGAACACAATTGTCACACTCACACTTAATCTCATCAAATTTATTCTCAATTGGCACATTATTTTTGTCACTAACTTATAGTATATTCCCTTATTGAATGCTCTAGCTTGAAGTAGAGAATAGGGCCTTAAGTTTTTTAAGAACCAATGTATAGTGTGTCCAACCTCCATAGTAGACAATAATATGTTTGTGAAAATATCATGATTAGTGTGATAAATATAGAATCTCATATTCACACCATATTGTCATGCTAATATCCAACTATGATACTTAACATTTAAGACAACCACACAACTTACATGTACTTTAGAATGATAATGTTGGAGTAACAACTTGAAAGTACTTAAATTAAGCTACTAACCCAATTTAAAATTTATAAAAAAATTATGATAAACGTGAAGTTATTGAAATAAATTGCAATGTTTGTTTTTGCAATATATATGAAAATTGTTATTTGATCATAAGCTTGAATGTATTGAGATATATTGGAATATTTTTTTATGTGAAATATATCAAAAAGGTTATTTGATCATAATTTTGAATGTATTGAAATATATTGGAATGTTTTTTTATGAGATATATATGATAAATGTTATATTTAATGAACAAAGATTTAAAATCAGTTTATATATATATATATATATATATATATATATAATTATTAGAAATTTGTAGTCTAAGTTAAGATCTCGGGGATAGGTATCCAAACAACTCCTTGTTATCATATCTCATTGAAACTTAGAAGTTGTGAAATAGGAAACCAAAAATCCTTTAAATCAAGCATTCCTACACCATAAGGCAAGGGGAACCCATGAAGGGTCAAAGACCGAGGTCCGGTTTTTCTGTGCATGCCTCCTTGAGTCACCCAACTCTTGTAAAGCATCCATCCCATGACACATTTCTTAGGCCGAAAGTCCAAATGTTGTGCTTGATCAAGGTAACTTAGTTGCCAAATCTAGGTTTTCCTACACAGGTGGCAGTTGTGGGCTGCAATCGCACCTCATTCTTATTTTGAACGGTTGTTGGGAAATATCGCCAGTACTTTCGGGATATGCCCCCTTCACCCCTCATTATAACTGATTGTTCATACCTTCACTAGTTCCTCTTCCATTGGATTCATGCCCCATTGTTGAGTGATTTTGGAAGGCCCTATGCTATTGAGAGGAAGGATGATACGTCTTTTAGGACACGTGCAAATTTATTTTTATTTCCCCACGTGGATAAACCTCACTACCCTACATTGATGATTGATTGGTTTTTTTTATGTATGATATCCACTATTGATTACATCCATCTTTGAGTAACATTGTTGAGTTAGTCCAAAAATACATAAATCACTTATTCATTTATTTCACTCATCGAAACTCACATACATATTTCTATCTAGTCCATCATCATAGGGGAACCACAAAATCTATGTTGTTCTAGACGCTTGTTGAATCTGCCCCCAATATTGGAAGGTATCCCCAACTTGGTTGATACATCATCTCAGTCATCCCATACATTGGTGAGTGCAATTGTTTTAGGATAAACCTTGCTAGGTTCTGCCTTGTTTGGAACCAACATCCCAAACAACCTACCCACTAGTCCTTCTTCACAATGAGGAGGAGCTCAAACTTCCTCACATGGAACTACTTCCCAACCATCACATACCATGATTGCACCTACACCCAATTTTCCATACTTGACATCTCTGAACATCCCTTCAAACTATTTGAACATATGTTCAAACATCAACATCCCATAACAATGTGTTACCCCCCAGGGGAACCCAATCCAACTTCATTCACACCAGGCTCATCCTTTTAAGGTCGCCTTATACTAACATCCATGGTTCGAGTATAATGTTATGCCATTTATATTATAGAACATCAAATCACATAAAATGGATTGTAAAGTAACATTTAGTATTAGATATCACTGAAAAATATTTATAACAACTTAATGTCATAATTGTTGATCTCCAAAAAATTAAAATTTGTATAGGTATTCTATAGATGGGAAAGTGGGAAGACATTATGGAATTGGACACAAGAGACCCAGAAGATATGATAGATTTTTCAGCTAAAGATCTAACATGGACCTAAATTGGAGGGTATCAACTTGTTATTATTACATTTAATCGACTTGAAGATTCTATAAATGGGGAGAAATCAGATGAAGAATATCCCACTCAATTTGTTGTTAATACAAATCGATCTAAATAAGTGGAGGAGATTGTATGTGCCAGCATTAACACATGTTTGGAATATGCCATGTGAGTCTTTATTTGTTTAATATAATTATGAACTTGTAATTCAAGTTTATTATGAAAAAATTGTGTTGACATGTTTCCCAATTTTTTATCATTGTTCTTAATTAGTTATTTGTGTGCATATGGTCCGGAGTCGACACGTAAAATAGGCGGTGAGATTACAATGAATCCACATGGATCAACAAAAATGAAACGCAATCCACGCCAAAGCATTAACGTTGGTTGTAGATGTCATTTCATCATGCATCGACTTTATATACGTCCAAATGATGCTATTCTAACATGCACTAATTGTAGGCATGTTGATCAATCTGGTGGCATGTGACACGGGAAGAATGCAGTGGGTAGACCTCAAACATTCAAATATGCACCACATTTTTCCTTTGATGTATGAGCTAGTGTAGAAAAGATGATTGAAGATGGTTTTAATGTCACAATGGTTTGGGACAAATTCATATCTGATGTTTAGCACCAATCTGGTGAGTTATTCACAGAGGTAACTCGGGATGCCTTAATGACAAGGATGGATTTTTCTAACATTTACCATAATATTAGAAAGAAAGAATATATGAAGAATGAGAGTGATCCAACAAGTGTCGAATGTTGGTATAATTAGTTTCCAGATAGTTTTTTTTTCTATCAAAAGAAAGATATTGTGCTAAACTTACCATTCATAATAGGCATACAAACCCGTTGGATGCGTTCCATGATGGTAAAGTATTCAAACAACAATGCTATGTCTATGGATTCCACATTTAGTACCAATATGTATGGGGTGTGTATAATCAACCTTTTCATTTCTTTATGGTGATTAAAATCAATTTTTGTGTGTTGAATACTATATCAACACTTATGTTTTTTTAATGTAGTATCAACTTTATATGTTAATGGTATTAGACAAACATCGTAATGGTGTTCCAATGCCTTGGGTGATTTCATCACGTAATTCTACATATGACATTCGTAAATGGTTGTCATCTTTATTTGATGTGGGAATGAAAGAACGCCCAGATTGGCATGTACGGGCATTTACCACAGATGATGATATTGTTGATATTCAAGCAATATGGTTCAACATTTGTTTTATTTCAAAATAAACATGAAAAAAACATGTTGCATTCACATAATTTACTCTCTTCTAATGTAATGGTATTTTAGGAGTTTAACCAATTCCTCAATTCTACTATGTGTATGGCATGTCCATTGAGCATGGGTAAAAGATGTTGGAAGTAAAGTGAAAGTCAAAGAAAACAAAGTCTGCATTCTTCGTTCTTTAGGATAAATCATGCACAGTTTCCAAAATGATGAGTCTGTACAAAAAGCAGTTGCAAGAATATTTCATGAATTTAGTGAAGAGGAAAAGTTTCTGAAATATTTTGACACCACTTGGCTATCCAATGACAAAATCTGTAAGTGTCATGTAACATTGAATCATAACTATTATTCCATACTTGCATGTGTTTAGACATTACGTTTTAGTTGATGATAAAAAAATTCCAGATATGTGGGCAAAAGCTTATAGAAAATTTCCGCATTCCAATCAAGACACAAATAATGGAATTGAATCCTACCATGGGTATCTAAAATATAGGTGCCTATATGAGGATAACTATTCATGCCACAAACGGGTGGACTTGTTGTTGTTCATCTTATTGAAAAAAGTTGAACTATACTATATTCATAATCAACATTTAAAATAAGCAGGAATTATAAATCCCACCAAGTGTGAGAAACAAGAGACTCACTCAAAGGCTAGAGTAATCCAAATACCAGATGAAGATTGTTTGCATGACCGAAAAAGTATGAATAAATTTCTAGTTCATAGTCAAAATAAGGATACTCTCGATACCTGGTATAATGTCATATACACAGGGTATGAGTATAATTTTTGTAGTTATGATTGGGCGTTGAATGGAAATGTTTGTAAGCATGTCTTCAAAGTTCAAATGTGGGCTAGTAAACATGATTTAGACATTAATACATTACCAAATGTTTCAAGTCTGATTATTGACAGATCTGCATTTTAAGTTGATTTAAAGCAAACAACAACAATGAGACTGCTACAAGAAGACCAAGCAAACCTTAACCATGTAAATATTTTATCAGATCATGTTGATCTCGACACATCAACATTGAACAATCCAATATCTGAGGTTGATAGTTTAATGTCCTCGTTTTTGGACATTATTATAGTACAGAGTGTTATGCCTACTAGAGTAGCCAGATAGGGGTGACAGAGAGTTCGGTAGATATTGAGGGGTTTTTTTGGGCCCGACTTGCATCATGTATCATAGAAATCCATTCTACACAACTTGGCTTTGGTTCTATTGCATTCTGACGATTTCCACAATTTTGAGTTATTATGGGTCATATCTTAATTAAATTCACTAAGAAGGTCATAATGGGCATATTACTTGGAGAAACCTCTTAGTGTAATAGCTCATCAGAATCGGGAGGAAGATATTTACAGGATAAGATGATGAGAAGTGACTTTCAGTGGCCAGAGAAGCCATAAGGATGGATAAATCACTTTTAGAGGTAAAATGTTTAATTAATTAATTAATTAAGTGATTTAATCAAGGAATAATAAAAGAAAATAAAATTCACTTCGAGGGAAAAGTTCAACAACGAATTAGGGTTTCGAGAAGCTATAAAGGAAAGGTAAAGTGACCTAATTCATCATTATGTAGATTTTGACTTGTCATTGAGGAGAGAGGTGCATCTTAGGAGAGATAGTTCAGTGGATTCCAAGAGGAAGACACCAGTTGGATGATTTCGGTGTTGAGAGACACACCCTAGTCACTGGGAAGATCACACAGGTATTCCATCATTCTTCAGCAGCAGTTACATAGGTTCCATCAGCAAGGGCGCACTTACTCAGGGTGAGGGCGCAGCTTATGAGGAGTTTTAGTGGATTGACTTGTCCCTTTCAAGGAGAGTTCAAAGATTCCCCTCTGACCCAGTTGAGAGGAAGGCAAGGTGCATCTTTTTCCTAGTTCCTCATCAAATTCTCATGGAGGGATCATATGGGGTGCACTTTCTAGACATTGGTAGTGCGACACTTGGGGAGGACACATTCGGGGTTCCCAAGTGATCATCTGTTCAGATACGGGGAAATCATTGAGACCCATTTCCCAGTAGACCTGGGCGATCAGTTTGAGACACACGTCAGCCAATTCCGATGGTGGAATCACTAGGGCGCAGTTTTCCATAGCAGAGGGGGCGCATTTCCCCTAGGGGGATCCATCTGGGGACCAGATATACCCTTTGAGGTCCGGACAATCACCAAGACTATGAGGCAGAGTAGGGCGCATTGTTTGAGACAGTTTCCAGGCATTTTCGAGAGGTATAGCCACTAGGAATAACTTTCCATACTTGCATCAGTTTTCGTATGAGCTCGCATATCTGCAGCAGTTCTTCATCTCATCCATTGCATCCCACAGCATTCTTCGAGTATCGGGTATTATTGTTTTAGTTTCTTTTGTATTATGGCTAAGATCCTTTTGTCATTGATCTAGCCGAGTTATTCATTTTATTCAGCCACATTTGTCATTTGTACTCCACGAAGATTTCATAATATAAGATTTGCAGATTTCATAATATATGTTGTAAACAATTAATCCTACACACACATTAGTAGAGTTTCAGAGACTAGCCAAGTCAGGAACATTATAGTGGTATCAAAGCTGGTTTTTCTGCCAGCCTAATGGGAAAATCAGAGGAAAGTTCAGATCATATAAGGATGTAGATACATCATTACCAACTAGTGGATTGACAGGAGAATGGATGGAGCCTACACCCATTAGATGCAGGGAGCTTTGCTACAGTTGAAAAATGCCTTGGAAGCCAGATCATAGATGTAGGGGTAAACGGAAGGTGCATATTGTTGAGGTGCACTATGACAGTGAGGATGAGGAGATGCATGTGAATGCAACCATAGATGCCTATTTAAAGTAGTCTGATGAGGCTAGTGTCTCTTTCACATCTGAGGGACAGTTGGATGGACTGGATGATAGCGCATGTCCTTCATCTTCCCCATTGGGAAATGTTGAGGATTCGACACTTCAACACACTGATGACACTTATGAGAATTCATATGTGTTGGCACCTAGACATGATGAGATTAGTAGGTTGGATGACCTACCTGTGGGTGTAGGCATGGCTTCCAGGAAGTCATGTATGGAGGATGATGAGCTTCCTATGATGAGCGATCCACATTTTTCATCTTCTCAGTCACCTATGCTAGCCATGACACATATAGATATCAGTGGCATTCTTGATATGGTAGAGGAGCCTCGTGTGGGGATTGTACACAAGGGACATATGGAACTGCAAACCTAGGAGGAGAGGTATGGCTTGGAGTTAGTTGACCTTACACATACCTATCAGTATGAGGAGAGTGAGTCACCACTCTTAGAGATTCCATTGATGGACCAGTTTGTGGAGATCGGCAGCTTGTTGGGACAATTACTCCCAGGATCGATCTACAGAGATGAGGATGCACTCCTTATTGGTCAAGATGACCATAGTATGTGTCTGGACACACCTGTATGGGATCTAGGCACGGATGATATTAGTAGGGTGAGTGCACAGGAGGATACATCTGCCCATATAGGATACAGTGTGATTCATATGGGGGTCGCAGTTGGTGATGGCGTGCAGTGGCATACAAGAGGACTCAGTAGCACAGTGGATAGTGGGAAGTTTAGTACCTTATATTTTGAGGAGTGTGTTGTTGAGGATTATATTATTGACGATAACAGTGAGAGGCATGAGATTTCACCTCAACAAGGTTCTGATCAGGAGTCACGACACTTGACAGGATAGTTGAGAGTCAGTGAGGACATGATCATGGCAGCCACTAGATGCATTGATTATACACACGCATTGGTGGCAGGTTATTGTTGGAGAGCCTCGGTGTCACATGATAGTTCAAATAGAGTACTTTCCATTGATGACTTCCATACACTCATAGAGAGATTGATTGTGATGAGGGCTGACTACCAACAGTTATTGATGGATAGAGACTATCTATTGGAGGTTGGTGAGATGTATCACAGGGCACTGAGGGAGAATGAGGTTGAGGTGGACCGACTCACTCATGAGTTGGCGAGCACACGAGGATTCTTGAAAGGCACACAGACAACCCTTCAAGAATCAGAGGCCAAATTAGAGAATATCCTTGAGGAGACTAGTCAAAGATACATTATATCTATCTCAGCAGAGATTCATATATATCCTTCAGTTACATTGTTAGAGGATATTGGTGGTTTGGCAGAGGAGCACCAGTGGATGGAGGATCATGAGGATATGTACTTAGTAGAGTATGGATATTCCTCTCCCTTGTAGCAGTATACAGATCTAGGAGATCACCTTCACTTTAGTACCAGTTGTGTAAGTGATGACGGATGGAGAATGATTGACCTGCAGTTGGTGGAGATACCTATTGTTGTACCCAATGGTTGGTGTTCAATGATGAGTACAGGTGATTATTTACCATGGATGTCGGTGGAAGAGATTTTTGTCAATTCCTTGGGATTGACCAAAGAATATGATACTTTCCAATCCTACAGTTGGTTGTAGATATTTATGATAACCTTTCACGATACTTTCATCATTGACGGCAGCACAAGGGGAGATAGATAGTGGCAGGTGTAGTGTCCCCAAGGCCGAGCCTCGATGTAAACTATGATCTGAAAGAGATTGTAAATATGTGTTATAGGCTGGTGAGCCAAGTTTTGTATAAGCCAATAGGCTTATGTGTTTGATTAGGCCAGAGAGCCTAAGAGTTGAAGGCCAAGGGCCTGGATTTTGTATCTGTATGTATGCAGCACATCAATCAAATATAAACACTCGCCAGGTGCAGACCGACCACGATGAATGAGTGATGGGGGACTGAGCGCCCACAGAGTGGGCAAGGGATTAGGGGCTGAAAGGTGGAAAAAGGGGCTAAGTGTTGAGCCTAGGGGCTAAGCCTAGGGGGCTTAGGCCTGGAATAATATTTTAATATTATTTCCAAAAAGAGCCATGTGCATATTATTTAATCCTAAGTTCCTGGCAAAGGAAGGAATGTGCAAAGCGGATGCACGTTGTGGAATGCATGCAGTTCCCAGGGTGACAAGTGTCAACCCTGGTGCATGCAAATATAATCGCCGAAATGAACCGCGGGAGGGGATCTTCGGCATTCTACCGAACCTCTGAGCATGGAACCGGTACGACCTCTGCCAGAATACGCTGGTTCATCTTTGAAAGTCGTAAAGATTGTGTTTTTTCTGCAAAATTACATGTACGCCCTCTATTCTGAGAGCCGAGAAGATTGTGTCCGTCTGAAAATCGAGTTCACTCTTTACCCGTTCGAAACCAGGGAGTCTGTGTAATTTCCTGCGTGGATTGTTGCCACGTGTTTCCAGAACCAACACCGTGAGATCCTGCCGCCATTGCTGAGCTTGTGTGAGAAGCCTGAGTCTGTATTCCCGATTGTATGTGGTGGTCACGCAGTGCTAGTCTGTGTGTATCATACCGGCCAGAGTAAGCATGTGCTGAGCTTGTGTATGACCTCTCTCTAGGTGAGGGAGGTGGTGGATGTTGGAAGAGGCAGGTTGTCAGGCCTGCGAGCAACTCTTTCCAGGTGGAAGAGTTTGCTGGGAAGTGTTTTCTTCCAGAGAGTGCCCAACACCAGCTACGGGCTCTGAGACTTCCTGATCTGGCCTGTTTCCGAGACCCAGAGGGGAGGTTAGCACCGATGGACTATGCGTGTGAAGGTGTATACTCCCGGGCAGAACAGGCATGTGGGGAATGAGGTTCTGGTAGTAGTGGGCGTAAGATGACATCTTTGGGAAGAAACCTTCAATATATTTATGTGTTGTCTTCCCTGTAACCTCAGCCTAGCCTAGGATTCCTTGCCTTGGGGTGGAGCTCGGTCCCAGCTCGGGGGTGACCCATTGTTGAGCTGATGAACAGTGTGGTCTATGGTTGGGAGGTTCATGGAAGGTCTGCACTTGGTTGGTGATTTCTACAGCTGTTAAAAGATAAGTATTTGAACTATGATTTAATCATGTTGTGCATGACTGTGTTGTATATATTATCATGTTTCCCGCTGTGTAAATGATTTACTATTGAATGCTATGGCTTGTTTCATTGTAGCAGTAACTTATATATTTTACTCTGAGAATTACGTGTGTTTAATTGTTTAAATGCATGTGCTTATAATGTATGTACGAATTATGTAAAAATTCATGTATAGCATGGTAACTGAGAGGTTTGGAAACCTCGGTAGTGAAAAGGTACGCTACAGCATGGGACACGGAGAATTGGTAGGTTGAGATCGTCTAACAGGAGTGTCTTGATTGCATACAGCAAGATAGGGGTGGATCATAAGGGGAAAACATTTGAGGCCCTAGGCGTGATGGAGAGTATCCTAGGCCATGGGACAGAGGATATCTCAGAGGTTTCTACATATTCAGAATCTCATTGGGATGAGGGTGTATGGATTTGGATAGTTACCAGTAGGGAACATCAGCATTTATTGGGGATTGGAAGTGATGAACTTCCAAATTTGACATGGGATGTAGGAGTCCATTGGGTCAATAGTTTGTTTCATCTTATGAGGATTCAGGAGTGGAGGATCCATGAGTGGAGGATCCAGTATGGATACTTTGAGAAGATAGTCATTATCAGAGTAGAGAAGCATCAGCGTGATGGTCTTTGTCAAAGATTAGCATGGGACCCTAGGATTACAAGGCTGGGCATTTCATTGACTGATGGAGACGAGTGGACCTTTGCAGGGGAGAGTCACTTTGATTTTCCATTGAGTTTCATCATTGGGGAGATCACGTCACTAGATGGTGATTCGTTGAGGTCTTGTATTACCTCACTATGGCAGCAACATGTTCAGTCGGTGGGGGATGTGTTGGGTTTGGTATGGTCTGATAGGATAGACTCATTTCGGGTTGAGGTCGTGTGTTATTTGCAAGAGACTCATGGTGTTGATATGTTACAGAACTATACTCCACAGGGCATTGTAGTTCACATTTTGATATGGGATCTAGGGATTGGAGTGATTGGTAGTTCAGTGTTTGATGGAGTTGAGCTTCGAGTAGAGTGGTTGCTTGGGGAGTTAACTGTGATTCTTTGGCCACTGATGATTCTACTCATCAGGAGCATTTGGGTGTCATGCATGGTGAGCACTTGGAGAGACCCCATCTTGAGGGGAGTCAAATTTGTGTCACACAAGTGGATATGGGACCCCGGTATCATATGCAGATTGATTCAGTTATTGCTTGAGGACAAGCAATATTCCAGCACGGAGGACTGTAATGTCCCCAATTTTGGACATTATTACAGTACAGAGTGTTATGCCTACCAGAGTAGCCAGATAGGGGTGATATAGAGTTCGGGAGATATTGAGGTGTTTTATTGGGCCCGACTTGCATCATTCATCATCAGGAGCCATTTCATACAGCTTGGATTTGGTTCTGTTGCATTCCAACGATTTCCATAATTTTGAGTTATTATGGGTCATATCTTAATTAAATTCACAAAGAAGGTCATAATGGGAATATTACTTGGAGAAACCTCTTAATTTAATAGCTCATCAGAATCAGGAAGAAGATCTTTACAGGATAATATGGTGAGAAGTGACTTTCAATGGTCGGAGAAGCCATAAGGATGGATAAATCACTTTTTAGAGGTAAAATGGTTAATTAATTAATTAATTAAGTGATTTAATCAAGGAATAATAAAAGAAAGTAAAATTCACTTGGAGGGAAAAGGTCAACAACGAATTAGGGTTTCGGGAAACTATAAAGGAAAGGTAAAGCGACCTAATTCATCATTAAGTAGATTTTGACTTGTCATTGAGGAGAGAGGCGCATCTCAAGAGAGATAGTTCAATGGATTCCAGGAGGAAGACACCAGTTCGTTGATTTCAGTGTTGAGAGACACACCCTAGTCATCGGGAAGATCACATAGGTCTTCCATCATTCTTCAGTAGCAGTTACACAGGTTCCAACACCAAGGGCGCACTTATTCAGGGTGAGGACGTAGCTTCTGAGGAGGTTCAGTGGATCAACTTGTCCCTTTCAAGGAGAGTTCAGAGATTCCCCTCCGACCCAGTTGAGAGGAAGGCAAGGTGCATATTTTACCTAGTTCCTCGTCAGATTCTGACGGAGGGATCATCTGGGGCGCACTTTCTGTACATTGGGAGTCGAGCACTTGGGGAGGACACATTCGGAGTTCCTGAGCGATCATCATTTCAGATCCGAGGAAATCCTTCCAACCCATTTCCCAGTAGACCTGGGCGATCAGTTTGAGACACACATCAGTCGATTCCGATGTTGCAATCACTAGGGCGCAGTTTTCCAGAGAAGAGGGGGCGCATTTCCCCCAAGGGGATCCATCTAGGGACCATATACACTAGTTAAGGTCTGGACAGTCACCAGGACTGTGAGGTAGAGCAAGGCGCATTGTTTGGGACAGTTTCCAAGTATTTTCGAGAGGTGTATCGACTAGGGCAAACTTTCCAGACTTGTTGCAGTTATCGTACGAGCTAGCATATCCGCAATAGTTCTTCATCTCATACATTGCATTCCACAGCATTCTTCAGGTATTAGGTATTATTGTTTTAGTTTCTTTTGTATTCCAGCTAAGATCCTTTTGTCATTGATCTAGCCGAGTGATTCATTTTATTCAGTCGCATTTGGCATGTGTACTCTATGGAGATTTCATAATATAATATTTGCAGTCTTTTGTCGCCATTATTATTTGAATGTTCATTTATACGTTGTAAACAATTAATCTTACACACACAATAGCAGAGTTTCCTAGACTAGCCAAGTCAGGAACATTACAGATAGATTGCAATTTTTACATGCATCGATCAATAAAAGAGAAAGGAATATGTTGAACAATTTGCCTACAAATGTGGACCATGTTGAAGCAATTGACAAATTGTTTTGCACTTTAGAAGCAGAGATAAAAAAAATATTGTCAGTGTCATGTCTCCATCTAAAATCACGACTAAGAGACAACACAATTTTTTTAACCCACAAAGTAAAAAGATACAACATCATCGTTAGAGACATTCAACTAAGAATAAACTACAATTTCAAAGGGTTGGGCGGGTTCGCATA
Organism: Picea engelmannii; assembly: GCA_009831015.1. NCBI lineage: Eukaryota > Viridiplantae > Streptophyta > Pinopsida > Pinales > Pinaceae > Picea > Picea engelmannii. The sequence goes on along the minus strand of ML827317.1, from coordinate 39,666 downwards.
AAGTCAAGGAATAAAATAGACAATCAAATGGAACTAATTTCTTCGAAAGATCGTAGGAATGTGCAATGAACCTCTGATCGTGTGCAACATTAAGTTCCAGACAATATAGGTATTGTAGTTAGATATTTTAATTTGTTTTACATTATATGAATTATATTATTAGCCTCAAACTCATTTTATGAATGTTGTATTATTGTAGTTACAGTTGAGGGATCCACATCTCAGAATGAACCTCGTCATGTTTGACATTTTCAACTTCAATTATTTTATGATGATATTAGTGAGGGTAACATAGGTACATTTTTTAAATTATTTAGACAAAAGAAAGTTGTTAAAATATTTATATAGTTTAGTTAAAGTTTGTCCAATTAAATAGTTAGTGCATCGTGTCTTACAATGAACACTAACCTTATTTCATTTTAATGGTTTATGTTGTAAGTTGAACCAAATGATTTAGTGATCCAAGAAATTAGCACATGCATGCCAACAATGCCATTACTTCCAGATTTGAAACATATGAGGCTTGATGAAAGGTAAATTTAACATTCAAGTTTTCTAAAAGTAGTCATATGATAATTGACATGAAGCATATATTATTTTAGCATGTATTTTAAATAAAAAAATGAGTTACGGAATATTACTAATAATATATTTGTTTATTTGTGGTTTTTAGGAGTACTTGGGGATTGGATATAATGACGTGATGAAAGCATTTGGATGAAGTTTTGCAAAATTATGGTTTTGTCTTATACGACTTTAACCATTGTCCATATCATAGTTCATTCTTATTTCTAAAACCCATTAATTTATATACATTGTATATTAAGATACATTTTATCATTACCTCGTGATGACATCATAACTTAGAGAGATTTTCCATGGCATAAATGTAAGCATTCTTCTAACTTTGAGAGTTTTTCCATGGCATACATTTGCATCATATCCTTGATAACAATTTTATTAAGTTTTCATCGACCTGTATTAATTAGATACATATATATACTAGTAGTATAAAACGATGAAAAAGATGAAAACTATGAAAATGATTCACACTAAACCAGATAGTAAAGAGAGATTTGATATTCACATTTTTTGGATCGGATTTCACATATTTTGAATTTGATTTTTCATTTTATAAATCTAACTTTGCAATTATGGAATTCGATATTGGCATATTTGGAACCAGATTTTGTAGTTTAGAAACTTTAATTTTGCACACTAGAAACATCATTTTTTCCATATCTCTAAAGGGGCTTAGACTAAAATTATTCCAAATTTGCTAAAATGGTAATCTTTTCTTCATGGAGATTGAAATGTTAGGTTTATAAACGCTTAAAAACTTGATTCAAATTTGATACTAAGTAAAATATCTGTGTAAATTTTGTAATAAGCATATTCTTTTTAGAAAGTTGAGAAAATGTCCAAAAATTCACTTGAAAGTTGAAATGAACCATTGTGATGGTTGTCCTTCCAATACAACACATTAAAATTGAAGGATGTGGAGAAGAAGCGCATGGAAGATAAGGGAACAAGAGAGATTGAGAAAAAATCAAGAAGACAACTAGTATAAATGTATGGGGGACTGGGAAAATTAACCTTGTTATTGAACCCTAGTGGGTTCATCCCATAATTTTACATCAACATGAATTCTTATATACTCAGTATATATACGAAAGGTATATATATCGGTATATATACTTAGTATATATCGATATATATATAATTATATATACCAGTATATGTGAGTATATATGTCTGTATATATACTAAGTAAATATACGTAGTATATATACTTAAATACAATTTCCCACTCATTGTGGAAAATATATCGATTGATATATATACTAACATATATATTGGTCACTATATATGTCGCTATATATACCGACATATATACTGACAGGTATAAATGTCAATATATATACCGACTAATATAAATATCAGTATATATGTCGGTCAATATATATATATATATATATATATATATATATATATATATATATATATAAAGCGTAATTGTATTCATCCGGAGAGACAAAATTACATTTTGTACGTGATGATGGAGCACATTCAAAAGTGAAGTAAAAAGTATGAGGGATTTAACCAAAAAGAACCGATGTGTTGTAAATTGAGCATATCGAGTTCTTTAAAAGTTTATAGTCTATCACAGGCTGCATAGAGCAGTTTTACAATACCTGCCAACATGGCTTATAATGCACCAAAAAAAAATTATAGTGTTCGTACAAAAAATCTAACTAGATCCAGGTTATACAAAATCTCAAAGAGTAGTAAAAGTGTATTAAGGGGCATATGCTTAAGTTCGATCTTCTATGAAGGGTTGATGGTAGAAATTATGTGTTGTGTCCCCGATTGATTCTGAAAAGTGCCAATGACCATAAGGAAGTGTGATTCCTTATTTTGACAGTGCATCTTCTAATGTGTTCATGTTCATGTAAACATGTCGTATTACAGTAAGGACAAAGATTCTAAGGTAATATCATTGAATAATATTTGGGTTCTTTGTGATCAGATATCGTTTAAAAAGGATAGGATAGTAGGATCAATCCCTAGTTGCACATCGTTTTATAGTTTAGGGCTAAAGTGAAAGGAAAAAATATTATATGGATCTACAATTAAAATCATGTACAAGCAGTTTAAAATCTAATGAGGGTTCACCAATGATTCATCAGTAACAAAAATGAAATAATACAACATAATGTATTGTTATACTTATAAAGTGAATACACACTGATATAGAATTGTAACAAAAATCATCCATAAACCAGTCACCAAATGAGTGCCATGTAGTGGTAGAGTCCTTGTATTTTTTTCCTAGAAAGAGAGAACCTAGAACATTTTGGCGTAGACATAATTTGTTGCTTTGAATGCTTGGAATGATTTTTTCTAGTAGAAAATAGGAACTCAAGGAGATTATGCATTGGATTGTTGCAAGAAATTTGACATAAGAATTGGAGAGCTTAAGTTGGTTTTGTAATGGGATATGTTATGAAGTTGGGATATTTGTTGCAAATTCACCTTGATGTTGACTTTAAGCTTGCTAATTTGAGTTCTTAGGGATAGGATCCCAAGAAATTTCTACATAAAATAGTTTTAACAATGCAAGTATGTGAGGTATTTTGAAATGGATTATCAATCTCTATCTAAAAATGAATGAAGGAGATTATGTACTTGTCAAAGGAACATATTATTGATGGAAGAAAAAGATCTATTTTATGTGTCCCCTACATCAGAAAATCACCATCCTTGGTTATCAACTATTTTCTTTATTCATTTCAATGTGAAGGCATATGTAAAGGGTTCATATTCAATGAATATTTACAAGTAATAATAGAGAATGAAAAAGTTTGATTTTTTACAAGTATAGAAAAGCTTCATGTCATTCAAAACTTGAAGCAAATAAACCAAGATTTGCAACTACTACTAGGTGAAGAGGGTTATAATCAAAGGTAGAATTGGGCTTGTTATCCATTTTTCTTTTTCATATTTGAAGAAGAAAAACCACATGAATGTATCCTTTAGAGCCATTGGAATATTCATAAGAAACTTTTGATTTTTTCCTTTGTGAAGTAGTAATATTAATATAAAGTAGAAAGTTTAAAATATTTTCTACTAGGTGTTGATAGAATTAATTAATAGTTATATTTAATTATTTTTCATAGTAGATGCAGGGAATGTAAATCTGTTATGGAGTATGAAAAGAACATAGAATGTTTGAGTAAATATTATGAGCTAAAGAAGAAAGAATGTTATGAGGCATGGATGTCCCCACAACACTAATCGACTTCTGTATATGTGCATTTTGGCTTCTGTAAATGCGCATTTTGGCTTCCGTATATGCGCATTTTGTCTTCCGTAAATGTGCATTTTGGCTTCCGTAAATGTGCATATACATAAGCCAAAATGCACATATATTGAAGCTCTCTTCCATAAATGCACATTTTTGTCTTTCGTAAATGCGCATATACGGAAGATAAAATGCGCATATACAGAAGAGAGCTTCCGTATATGTGCATTTTGGCTTCTGTATATGCGCATTTACGGAATCAAAAATGCACATATACGGAAGAGAGATATGCACATTTTGGCTTCCGTAAATGCGCATTTTGGCTTCCGTAAATGCGCATATACAGAAGAGATATTTCGTATATGTGCATTTTGGCTAATGTATATCCGCATTTAAGGAAGCCAAAATGTGCATATACAGAAGATCTATATATGGAAGAGAGCTTTCATATATGCGCATTTTGGCTTCCGTAAATGCGCATATATGGAAGCCAAAATGTGCATATACGAAATCTCTCTTCCGTATATGCACATTTTTGCTTCCATATATGTGCATTTACGGAAGGAAAAAATGTGCATATACGGAATCCAAAATGTGCATATACAGAAGAGAGCTTCCGTATATGTGAATTTTGGCTTCTGTATATGCACATTTACAGAATCCAAAATGAGCATATATGGAAGAGAGCTTTCGTATATGCGTATTATGGCTTCCGTAAATGCGCATATACAGAAGAGAGCTTTCGTATATGCGCATTTACGGAAGGAAAAAATGTGCAGATACAGAAGCCAAAATGCACATTTACGGAAGCCAAAATGCGCATATACAAAAGAGAGCTTCCTTATATGCACATTTTGGCTTCCGTAAATCTCTCTTTTGTATATGCGCATTTTGGCTTCTGTAAATGCGCATTTACGGAAGCCAAAATGCGCATATACGAAAGGCAAAATGTGCATATATGGAAGAGAGCTTTCGTATATGCGCATTTACGGAAGGAAAAAATGTGCATTTACAGAAAACAAAAATGCGCATTTATGGAAGCTCTCTTTTGTATATGTACATTTTCTCTTCCGTATATGCGCATTTACAGAAGCCAAAATGCACATATATGGAAGCTCTCTTTCATATATAGAGCTTCCATATATGCGTATTTTGGCTTCCGTAAATGCGCATTTTGGCTTCCATATATGCGCATTTTTTCCTTCCGTAAATGCGCATATACAGAAGCCCTCTTCCGTACTCTCTTTCATATATGCGCATTTTTTCTTCTGCATATGCGTATTTGCGGAAGCCAAAATGTGCATATATGGAAGCTCTCTTCCGTATATAGAGATTTTGTATATGCAGATATATAGAAGCCAAAATGCACATATAAAAAAGCTCTCTTCCATATATGTGCATTTTGGCTTCTGTATATGTGCACATCTTCCGTATATACACTTTTTGGCTTCTGTATATGCGCATTTTTTCCTTCCGTAAATGTGCATATACGGAAGCCAAAATGTGCATATATGGAAGCTCTATATACGGAAGACAGCTTCCGTATATGCACATTTTTGCTTCCGTAAATGCACATATACAGAAGACAAAATGTGCATATACGGAAGAGAGCTTCCATATATGCTCATTTACGGAAGGAAAAAAATGTGCATATACGGAAGCCAAAAGATAAGTGGAATTATGACCCTGGGAACTATGACCTGGAATTATGACCCCATGGAACTGTGACCTCTAGAATTATGATGTGTGGAATTATGACCCCAGGAACTATGACCTGTGGAACTATTACTTGTGGAATTATAGCCCCAGAAACTCTGACCTATGGAACTATGACCTCTGGAACTGTGACCCTGGGAACTATGACCCGTGGAACTACAACCTACGGAACTACACCTTTTGGAACCTTGAACTCTAGAACTATGACCTCTGGAACTACTCCCTTTGGAACTATGACCCCAGGAATTGTGATATATGGAACAATGACTTGTGGAACTATGACCTCTCGAACTATGACTAGGTTATATATCCACAGGTCATAGCTCCACAGATTATAGCTCTAGGATAAAACAAAAAATGGTGAAACT
>ML827317.1:0-18495 GCA_009831015.1 Picea engelmannii | reverse complement strand
AACAAGAGCCAAGCGGATAGCGGGAAGGAGCACCCCCAAGTGTTGAAACACTTCATAGTTTTGGATTAGTGATTTTGTAGTCTATAGACAGTAATGTCAGGCGTTGTCAGGTTAGCTCAGATATCTTACACGCTCTAGTTTAGGGGGATGTTTTAGTTTCTTCTTTTATGTCTATGTTTTTTTTCTCAAACTGGGTATGGAAGGTCTGGTATGGTTTCCCTTGGTGGAAGACCAGTACAATCCCTCGTTACTATCAACTTGTGCAACTAGGAACCCCCTGGTCTGGTTTCCTTCTAGGCAGACCAAAATCCCCACTCTTTATATCATAATACTTTCCAGTAATATAGATTCCTACACTCACTTAATATATATATATATAATTGTGTTTATAAAAAATATTTATGATAACCACAGTTCATCAAAATTTACTATCAAACTTATAAAAATAAATTAATTATATTTTACTTTATTACTTTAATTTTATGATAAATAACTTGAAAAATAAATAAATTATTAAAATTTAATCAATTATAAAATTTGATTTTAGTATAATATTTTTTCAAAATTAAATTTCTTATTTTCCAAGTGATATACATATATTTTAACCCCAATATTTAAGCACCCATGAGTGTGTGCTTTGCATTATTGTTATCTTTTCATTACTGATTGAGAAAATTATTTCATCTTTTACTTTATTATATTCCAAAATTTATTGTTTTTTTTCCAAATATTTTAGTATTATCACAATCTCAATTTCATTATAAAAATTATAAAAAATTATTTATTCTTATAATATTTATTTTCTTTTTTAGTTAGTGTAAAGATGCCCAAAACACTTGATAATGTATGTATGCATGTGATTTGGTTAGTTTTATAACTACTATGGTAGAAATGTTGTAACAGGGTAGTTAGTGTAAAGATGCCCAAAACACTTGATAATGTATGCATGTGATTTGGTTAGTTTTATCAAAAAAGTGAGCAACCTCTTTGCCATTATCATAACCTTTAAAAACAAGAATCAAGTTTAATTTGATGACATGATCATCATGTAACCTAAGCATTGATCACCAATACTACATCTTTGTCTAGGTCAATCTTATCTTTGTTATCAACGACAAATGGCTTTGAATGATGATTCACACTTTTCAAAATCTCTAGTTGTCCTTCTCCTAATCCTACAACCACATTGAAAGGCATGGATAGAGTTCCTTTAAGATTTAGACCACCAAATAGAGAATCAACAATGTCATATTCAATCCTTTCTTGAGAAGAATTATTGTCGATAACAAAGAGGAGGCGCCTATAATATTTTATTCTTCTTAGTCAAGGTTAGATTCATTATTATCTTGTAGAGAGTTAAGGGTCATATTGTGTGGAACTTCAAAGTTATGTGGAATATCAAAATTTGAAACGGACAACTTTGTAAAATATATCAAACTTTCATTTTCATTCATAGGAAACACATCTTGGAATTGCATACCACATTCCTCATCTTTTATTTCAATGTCAAAATTGGTGTGGCACACTCACTACAATCTAGATTTTCAATTAACAAGAAAGATAAAATTGTATTAGAAATTACCTCAAAATATATGTCCTTTGGAAGACTTTCAAAAAAATTTACAAGAGACTTATTCTCGGGCCTTGTAGAGATTTTAGCTTGTGGTTTGTGTCTGAAAGACATTTGACCAAATCCATTATGCGGACTCATGCTTTCCTTCTGGTTTATTTTCTCTTATATAAGCAAAAGGTTGTAAAACATACACTTAAGTGAATCTTCTATCTTAGCCATCAAATATTTTAATGAATTAGTTTCTTATTGAATATCATCATTAAAAATTTCATCATAGATGTAAAGATATAGGATACATTTGCAAGTCCATTTCTATATGTTTGAGCTTTCGCATAGACTAACACTAAAAAAAATTATTCTTAATGAAAAGAACTATTTCAATAAAATTAGCATTTAAATTCCACTCACAAGTTACCTATAGTGAAGGCGTATTTTTTCTTGAAGCTGATAATATGTATGTTGAAACCTCGTATTGAAGTCCCAAATAGGTTCTTCATCTTCTTTGCACATGCTGCTCATTTCTTGGTACAATTTTGTTGTTTTATAATTGTCACAAGTATCCTCCAAAAGTTCTTTGAAATGATTCCAATCGTGAAACGAATGAACATTTAAGTAACAATACTAATATTGGACTTTTCCTTCAAAAGGGAAGGGAAATAACCTACACTCATTTTCTTCAAAATGTTCAATAAGTTAAGTCTACTTTCATAACTTTGAATATGCTCAAATGCATATATGTCACCTTCACCACTAAACATTGGCAAGAAAATAACCGCCATTGTTGGGAGCTCATGCAAAGACCTGTGTAGGTAAAAAGCAATGTTGTTCTTACACATAGGGATTTGAAGTAGAGGCATGAGTAGTGAATGTCAAACTTAAAGGAATGGATTTGCATGGATCAGCTTGTTGGTTTCCCTCCTAGCACCAAAATGTTGATGTGAGCAAAATGGCCCTCATCGACCAAGCAGGCTTATCCAACAAAAGGGCCCAATTAGACCTTTCTATGTTGAAATGGAAAGCTCTCTTATTATGGCTTGGTTGTTGTATGTAAGGTAATATGTTCGATTATTCTCCATATCTAATCTAAACTATACAAACCAATATAACATGCAATGATCTAAATGAAAATTGGGAGAATGCAAGGAATGAGATGTTGCAAGTGCAATATGCACAATTCAAATAACTAAATCCCAATTAATTGAGAAAAGAACAATATTTATAAACGCAATCGATAATAATTAGAATTATCCACCATTGTTATCAAAAATGAACTCGTATTGAACTCTCCCATCTCCCTCCCAAAGTGAAATGATCAACTTGTTAAAAATACTTCTCGGTCACAAAACCATTTAGTAACTATGTTGAAAAGAAACACAATTAAACATGTAGGGAGAATAGTTGACCAACTAAAGTACATCCATAAATAGAGACCCTAAGCAACTGAGAATAGTCTTGAGTTACAGATAAGCTCCTTTGTTTCATATCAAGCATTAACAAACATAAGATAAGTGAGAGAAAACATTATAACACTAGAATAATCCATGATTAAGAATGTTCATACCCAAAAACATTAATAGCACTCGAAAATGAGAGAATAGTGCTAAGACCAAACATAGCTTTGCATGAGTACGTTAGCTAAAAGAAGTCTCTTGTTAACATAGGAAAATAGCTTACAATGCCAAAAAAAAGAACCATTTACTTCAACGCAATGGTCCTATTTAAAAGGTTGGTTCTTGAATCTTTGCCTTTCGAATCGATGACTCTTTAGTGACTCTAGATGACTCTTGAGATTCTCAAACTCTCAACTCACTACAAATTTTCATCTTATTCTCACTTTAGCTATTCAACTAGTTTATGAGAATAAACTTCCACAAATTTAAGGTAATTACAATATTTTGTTTACTAGTGTGAGACTTTCAAAAATAAACATTGATTCATGACAATCAATCACATCAATTAAATTCCCACCCCCTTGTTGTGAGTGGGAAATCCCTCTACGGACTAGCACTTAGGGTTTTATTATGCATGCAAAAAAGACCTAAAGATTCCTACTTTCTACCATCGTCCCGAACCTAATCCCCATTATTCTTAAGCAAATACGTAGTTAAGAAGATCAAGTGAGCATACCTTATTTCGGGCGTTTGATATCGATCCTTCTTTACGCTTGATCGCTCTTTGACTACAGCTCTCCTCCCAAGGCTGACATGCATTCACACAAGACAAACAAAGAACTCCACATGCATTTGATATATAGATTAATGGGTTAGATGATCAAACAACATGTATGCAATAAACCATGAAAACCTCATATGGTGGGACGGGAAAAGTACTTATTTATTATTAACTTCAACAAATCAACTTACAATGATGAAGCCGGCCACTGCTCCACGAACCTGGTCCTAGGCTCCTCTTCAACTGTCCTCCAACTTCTTTGCTCTATCTTTCTCTTTGCACGAGGATGGCTAAAGGGTTGGGACAAAGGGAATGCGCAATCGGGTATAGTTTCTTTACTATGATTCTCCTCTTCCAAATGGGACCCCTACCCCTTATTTTATAGACTAGAAGAATCTAGGTATTTGGTCGAACCCTCAGCCATGCATGGTCGGAAGGTTTAGTTAACTCACCCAAAGTTGTGTGTTCCTTCAGCAACTTTCTTTTTTTCGTGCTTTTGTAGGTACACGCGGGTTGTTTTGGGTCAACTAGCGTGTACACGCATGCAGTAATGGAGCAGGGCGTGTGGGCCTTTATAAAAGGTGTTTTTAAGAAGAGTTGTTCAACAATGTTTTGGTAAAGAAGGAATCTGAAATGGCTTGATGCCAGGTAAACATGTCTGGTGCAAATTAGGGTTATAACACCCCTTGACCCTACTTGCATACTTCCATCTCGAGCATTTTGTTCATTTGTATTTCACTAAAAGGTGTGGTGTTTTCATGTTCACTACTTAGTACACCCCATTCACTTAATTCCTTCTTCATGTAAAGAGCTTATTTTGCACATGGGCTCATATCTTGCGTTGAGTAATGTAGTTTGCATATCTTAATGTTTTCTTCAATTTAGAATTTTGGTCCTACGTTCATTCGCCTTCATCCCAACTCGTGAATCATCTTCCTTCAACTCTCTACACATGAAAACCTTTTTAAAAATAAGATAACATCATAAATAAAACATGCTCATTAGATAAAGGCCAAAATATTACCTCAACAACCAAAATAACTTGTTAAATGGATCAAAACAACACCTAACTAGTTAATAAGAAAATAAATGCTTTGTTAACATAAAAGGATTAAAATGATAGGAACAAAATTGATCAATAGGAGAAATGTGAAGTTGCTTTCCCTAAGTTACCCAAATATATGATGTCATCCTAGCAATTTTCATTCACTTATGGTGAGAGAAACGACGCTTTGTTCGTCAATTGAGATTTCTGGTCAATTAACGTTCGCTTTTATAAATTATCATCAGCAAGCGAATAACCAAGGTAAGCATGGAACTCTGAGCATATAACTAGTCAATATAGGGGTAAACAAATATGAGGATTGTGACTTCAAACTCATATTTGATTTCCAAGAACTATATAATGATTTCAAGGTCTTCCCCTTGCAAATTTGAAAAACTTATCCTTTAATTTAAATTCTCATCAACTTTAAATAAGTAGTGGCCACATATTGGCAATCGAGTATGCCTTGTGACTAGTTGATTTATATGTAACTAAGAATGAGGAAGACTATTCCACGCTCGAATTCAACTCAATTATCACCCAATGCTTTTTATCAACTTCAAACAACGCTTTTCCCACAATGCTCAGTAAAACAAACTAAACGAACACAAATGAACATGTAAAACATCATGTACAACAACATAGGTTTATGTTAATGGAGAAGCACATCTAAGCCTAAGTATTGATGATTTAAGGTCTTGGGAAAGATCTTGGCACCCAAGAAAGAAAACATTGCACCTGTAAGTCAAAAAACATTCCTCAAGCAAAAATTCATTGGTGACCTTCTTGCTTTGTCGTTGTAGTTGTGTAAATTTCACCTCTAATGCATTTTTTTATCTTGTTTTATCTTGCATGGGGCTCGTTGAGCCTACCCGAAGGAAAAACAAAGTGGTGGATGCCTTGTTCCACTACAACGGCTTCACAATTTTTGTGTTTTGTCCTTTGTGTTTTTGGCTTATTGTGGGGTTCGACAAATACCCCAAGGGAGAAACACAAATTTGATCTCTCTACTTTTCTTCTTCGGTTGTCCAATGAATGCTTTTTAGGGAACCATGTGTTTTTTTAGCTTGTGGTGGGGTCCAACAAAGCCCCCGAAGAAAAAATGCATCACCGAGAGACTTGCTTCCTTGCTACAACTTCCCTTCTGTTGCGTGTTTTCTAGCTTGTGGAAAGATCTAGCAAAACCCCCAAGGGTAAAACATATAACATTCTATCTTACTTATTTGCAGTAAACTACGTATTTTTGAGTTTTTGTCACACATCATGTGTTTTTTAGCTTCACTAGGGCCCAAGGGGATTTCGCAAAGCAAAACGCATTGCTTGCCTATTTGCTTCTTCCACTACTTCATTGCTACACCTTTTCCTCCAATGCATTTTTTAACTTGTATTAACCTTACATTGGTTCCTACTTATAGCAAAGGGTTAGTTACTTATATGTGGTGATTTCTTCATTGGAGGCTTGTTTCACCTCGACACTATCAGATCTTACATTTAAGTACTAGGTAGAAGCTTAAGGATTCCCAACGAAATCTTTGACATCCTCAAACCACAATTAATGATGTCAAGACATTGCATGCACCAGGAGTACAAAGAGGTCATGTTTTTCCTAGAAGCTTCATCATTAATTGCACAATAACTCGGGGTGTCAGCAAAAACGTTGCATCCCAAGCTTGTAGGAGGTCACATGCATTATTCAGGGACCTAGATGGGTAACAATCATTAACCACCCTAGTCTAATGATACATCCACAACCACATGTGTTGTAATATTCCCAGCCACCCCAGGCTAGGCCACGTCACATAACCAAACTTTTGTAGCTCTGAGTCAACCAAACTGTAACATCCCCAGTATACTATTGAGCCATGTTACTCTAAAATTTTGTTGCGCAGATTCTAATTTAAACAAAAGTACGCACAGTTTAACTAGAAGTGATGCGCTCAGTCCAAGCTTGAGTCATGCCACACAACTTATAATAGTGGAAGCAACTTACAGAATTGCGTGCACCATCATATTGATCACACATTACAACCATATGCACAATCTCCCTGGTGTTAGACGTCAATTCTTATTTCCTTGTGTGTGGAATCTAATTCCCTAAACACACACACGAATTTCAACCTCTTGATGCACACATGCTACTTTCCTGTGCACTCAGCTACCCAATCCTCTTTTGGAGACTCATAACCAAAATCACAAGATTAACTTAGCAGGCAAGGCTATCATCAACTGACATACTCATGCACAACTACAAATACAGTCTATAAGTACCATACTTACAAATGCAAGCATCATGAAACAAAATAACAACAATTACTTATATGTGACTACATACAAGAATTAACCCATATCAAGCATAGAAAAATATGCACATAGTAAACAAGACAAGCAAATAAAGAACACTTATCTTTCATGAAAGTCACCAACTGCGCGCATAACTCAGACGTTCCTCACAGCCATAGACTCTATTGCTCATAAGCTTTCAGCAACAGATCACCATGTGTTGGGGCTTAACTCCACTAGGGAAAAAGACTTCTAGTGATTCACTAAGGTCTGACTCTCAACAAGATTGCTCATTCTTAGGTGCTCGATGTTGCAACTAGCCCATAGTCCCTCATTCCCCATGCACCTGTCACACCCAAGGAAGTATGTCCCTTCTCTGCTCAACAGTCCTTCGATTTCCCCACTTCTCTTCCTAGGGTTACCAGCAACATGTCGGACAAGAAGTCTCTGATCCCTACAACTAATGCTCAGCGCACTAGCGAACAACTCTCAACAATACTCTCACCTAGAGAGTATGCTCACGGATCTCACAACCACTTCACAACAGCCAGTCTCTCACCCAAAGAAACTGCTCACAATCTTTCAACCCGTCTCCTCGACAATAACTACGATTATAATCACTCAAATCCTTATAATATTATCTATGCAGATAAGGTAATAATTGTATTTTTCATACAGTTCGACCCCCTTCTGCTCACGAGAGCCTGCAACATCAATTCATCTTGAATCCCCCCTCCCATAATACAATAATGCCCAAAATACAGGCCAGCAATATATATCGCATGCCTTCCACTTAACACTTGTCACCTTTAAAAGTATCGTTAAGACACTTGGTGACCCATTCCCTACCCTTGGGAATTTATGATAAAAACATATCCACATTACACTTTTTGGAAATATTATTATAATATTCCCCCCTTTTCCTTTTTTCGGTGGAGTTCGTCCCCCATCTCTTTTCGTTTTAGTTTGTCTGTGCGCAGCGATGTAATATTATATTAATAATCATGATTATATTTACATGGATAAGTGCACTGGCCTATTTGCGTCCCGGCTCACCATCCCAAATAGTAATACAGGCTCTTTGGCCTTAAAACATATACAACGGTATATATATATACACACACACATACATATATCTCAACTCTATGCACTTCCATTTCATTATCGCGCACTTACCCAAGTGCATGCAACATGGTGCAATGTGCACACTTACCCAGGTGCGTGCAACACTATAACATGTGTGGCCCATGTCTTGATAACAACTCTCTGTGCACTTATCTAGGTGCACGCAACACCAAAACCAGGTGTCAACAGCTCACCAGCCTATATATACATTATATTAACAATTAGTATCAACGCCTCATCAACCTATATGTACTATTACAAAGGATCCAGATCATAGACATTACATTCCCCTCCCCCTTATTTATGCATTATCCTCAGTGCATCATATACACATGTACATACAAAATTTCAAAAAATTTCAATCAAGTGAGGATACTCTACTCACATAGCATCCTCAAGCTCCCAGGTTGCATCCTCGGGACCATACCAGGTCCATTGGTCCTTTACAAGCGCCATGGCTCGATTATGGAGCTGCTTGACTTTCTGATCCAATATGAAAACCGATCGCACTTGAAATCCACCTGCTAGCTCCACTCGAATCACTTTCCAATCAATAATATGATTAGCATCAAGTACATACTTCTTAAGCTATGACATATGGAAAACATTATGAATACACAAAGACGCGGGCAATGCAAGCATATATGCGAAAGGACCAATCTTTTCAAGGATTTCAAATGGCCCACAATAGCACGTTGCTAACTTAGAACATTTTCCCAACTTCACGGAACTGCACCTGGCCTTCACTTTCAAAAACACATGATCACCCACTTTAAACTCTCTGTGCGTTCTGCCTTTATCTGAGTAGTTTTTCTGCCTATCTTGGGCAGCCTTTAAATTATTCCTTATCTTTACCATATGCTCCTCCATTTCCCGGAGCAGATCTGGCCCAACTACTGCACAGTCTGTTGGGTTGTCCCAACTTACAGGTGTGTTGAACCTTCTACCGTACAGTGCTTCAAATGGGCTCATCTTTAAAGATGTATGATACCCATTGTTGTAAGAAAACTCTACCAAGTGAAGGTAGTATTCCCATTTTGATGGCTTATCCATCACATACATCATGAGCATATCTTCAATCACCTGATTTACCCTCTCTATTTGACCATCTGACTCAAGGTGATATGTTGTGCTAAAGTTCAAACTTGTTCCAAATCCTTTGAATAGCCCTTTCCAAAAGTTCTAAGTGAACTTGGAATCTATATCAGAAACAATTTTCTTAGGTATGCCATGCAACTTAGCAACTTTGTGCATGTATATCTCAACAATGTCGGTTGCCTTGTAAGTTGACTTCACTGGAATAAAATGGGCAACTTTAGTAAGCTTGTCCACCACCATCATAATAGAATCATGTTGCTTAGCAGTCCTAGGAAACTTAGTTATAAAATCCATCGTTATAACTCCCCACTTCCACTCAGGAATTGGAAAAGGTTGAAGCAAACCAGTTGGATGTATGTGCTCAGCCTTGACCTTCTGACATTTGAGACACCTCGCAATCAAATCCGCAACTTCCTTTTTCATACCTGGCCAAAAGTATTGCTTCTTGACTGCAAAAATTGTCTTCTAATAACCTGGATGTCCTGCCTAAAGAACCTTATGCATCTCTGACAATATCAGGATTCTCAACTCCTGGTCATTTGGCACATAAATTATGCATCCATACATGAGGGTCCCACCCTTTCTTAGCTCATAACCTTCCAAATGTAGTTGTTACATATCTTGTTGTAAGTTCGCCTTTATGTCCATATAGCGCATATATGATTTGGCAACATCCAAAATTTTGTCACACAAATTTGTCTAGTACATGCTAATGGTTGTAACATGCATCTCATGCATCTCATGGTTGTTGAGTGCATCGGCCACCTTGTTCTCTTTTCCTCTGATATGCTTTATGTCAAAGCCATACTCACTAAGGAATTCTAACCACCTGCTTTGTCTGGCATTTAAACTTGGATGTCCAAACAAATACTTTAGACCACAATGGTTTGTTCTCAGCTAAAATCGTTTACCCATGAGATAGTGTCACCACATCTTCAAGGCATGCACTATAGCTATGAATTATAAACCATGAGTAGCATAGAGTCTTGTATGTTCTTTCAATTGTCTTGATTTGTAGCATACCACGTGTCCATTCTGACTCAGTACTCCACCGAGTCCTTCCTTGCATGCATCCATGCACACAACGAAGTCTACATATGGATTAGCAATTTTCAAAATCGGCGCACTTGTTAACAAGTTCTTCGAGTGTTGAAAACTCCTTGTGCAATATAGAGTTCGTTCAAATCGTGCACCTTTCTTCTGCAGGGATGTAATTGGATGCACAATCTTTGAGAATCATTCAATAAACCTTTTGTAGTACCCTGCTAGTCCCATGAAAGATCTCACTTCTACAACATTTCTTGGCGTTGGCCATTCCTCAGGGCTTTTATCTTCGTTGGGTCCACAGTTATTCCTTCCTCTAAAATGATATGACCCAAATAATGAACTTGTCGCTGAAAAAATGAGCACTTGCTCAGCTTTGCATAAAGTTTATGCTCCCTCAATACCTACAACACCATCCTTAAGTGTTTCTCGTGCTCTTCCTAAGACTTTGAGTAAATAAGAATGTCATCCAAAAATACGACAACAAACTTATCCAAGTACTCTCTAAAAACTCCATTCATTAAACACACGAAGGCAATCGGTGCATTCGACAACCCAAATGGCACCATTGTAAACTCGTAATAACCATACCTTGACCTTGTTCTGAAGGCAGTGTTGTTGATGTGTTCTTCCTTAATTCTCACCTGGTGATAACCAGATCTGAGATCTATCTTTGAAAATATTTGCATGCCTCTCAGCTGATCAAACAGATCATATATCCTTGGAAAAGGATACTTGTTCTTCATTGTTACCTTATTCAACTGCCTAAAGTCGATACAAAGTCTCAGTGTACCATCCTTCTTCACGAGCAAAATTAGTGTACCCCAAGGCGACACACTTGGAAGTATATACCCCTTCTTCAGAAGCTCTTCAAGTTGCATCTGCAATTCCTTCAACTTTGGCATACTCGTCCTATAAGGAGTATTGGATTCAGGGGTTGCTCCCAACATCATCAAATTTATAGAGAAGTCAATATCTCTTTTTGGAGGCAATCCTGGTATCTCTTTAAAGACATCCTCAAACTCTTTCAGCATTGTGCAGTCTTTAACACTTGGCACTTTATATATAGGTGCCTCTTCCATGTGCATTGTGAATAATTGACATCCTTTCATGTTGTTTTTCTTCAATTGCATCGCTGAAATTTCTCTGATAGTCATAGCTCTTGGAATTCCTTGAACTGATCTCAAATTTTCTTGCTCATCCAGGCAAGTAAATGTCTTATTGTAACAATCTAAGACAGCATGGTACTCGTCCAACCAATCCATACCAATGAGGCTATCGTATGAGCCGAAAGGTATAATATTCAAATCAACATTTGTGCGCAGTCCATTCATCTCCATTGGACATGTCTCAACCATCTCATTAATTTTCCTTTTTTGCCCCTATAGCTAACTGCACCAACCAAGGTTTTCCAATCTTACTTCTTGGCAAATGGAATCTTTCCACCATCTTAGGATCTAGATAACTATGACTAGCTCCTAAGTCAATTAAAATAGCAATGGGTTGGTCATTAATCTTACCTTCCACCTCAATCATGTGCAACTAAAACTCAATCCGCTTGTTATCCAGCGCGACGTAAATCCTTGGTACATTTCTACCCATGTCCTCCACTGTCGCAGCTTGTTGTACAATGTGCGCAGTCCTCGTTTTATCACCTCTTTGAGGGCAATCTATGTGCATATGATTTCCGCCACAACCCCAACACTACATAGGTTGTTGCCATGACTTTTGTCCCACTATTCCCGACATTCTGGGCTCCTGGAGAGTTGTCTTCCCTTGTGCATTACTTCTCAAAAATGATGGCTTAGCTCCCTTCTTCCTCTATTCCACCTTACTTTTAACCTTATCTTCCCAAGCCTTTTAGAAAGTCGGTCTTCCCCTTTGTTGGTCATGGAGACACTTAACGTGCCTTATGGTTTCTTCCAATGTCTTAGGGTCATCATACTGTATCGTGTCACTAATAAATGAGGGCAACCCACTCAAGTACCTCTGAATTTTCACTATTCCATCATTGACGAATGCAACATACTTCAACAGCTCTAAGAATCTTCTTTTGTACTCGTCTATCGCCATGTTGTCGAGCATGAATTCAAAGAACTCTTTTATTTTCCTATCATAGTACCACTTGGCTAAGTATTTCTTTTGTAAATACCTCTTGAACTCCCTCCAAGTAACTTTCTTCTCATCAATGTGTTGCACTTGTACATATTGATCCCACCACATTGATGTTTTTCCCTTGAGTTGATAAATAGAAATTCTCCCTTCTACCTACGCAGAATAATTATGCCGCTGGAAGTACTTCCTCATACCCAACAACCAGGTCTCTGCATCTTCATCCTTTTTGTGCTCACCATCAAATGTAGGAGGCTTCATCTTAGTCATTCCCCCTCGTAGCTCGTCCACCCCAGTCCTTCTCTTATGCTTTCTGACAGGAGATGGACTTGAGCTATTGCACACTTTCCTGAAAGAATGCTTACCAATAGTTCTTTCTTCTCTTCTTTTCTCATTATGAGACTTGCGACTTCTTGATCTACTCAACTCTATTTCCTTATCCATTTTATATTATATTATGTCCAGGCTCTGCATCAATTTGACATTGAAGTCATCTTGTTACTCCTTGGCTCTCGTAAGCCTTTCGTTATCGGCCTTATAGCTTAGTACATCTTTATGCAGTCCCTTTATGGTTTCTACCAAATTCATGTGCTCCTCCTTGGTTTTGGTACCATCAACACCCAAACCAACATACATATCTCTGAATTCATCATCAGGGTTGTAAGTCCTTTGCGCATCTTCCATGCTTTTAACCTTCTGCACTTACTCTGTCCTGCTCTATTCGCTAAAAATTCTACAAAATGTGCAAGAAATTAAGATTTGTTAGATGGTTTCATGCAACAACTACATAAAATTTTGCACCATTTTGTCAGAGTCCTTCCCTTGGATTTCCTGGATGATTTTAACACCCCAAATTCGAGGGTGCACACCCACACATCATTGTCTTTGCGCGCATCATCACTCTACCGTGCACCAATGGTTTTCCGCACAAACTAAACTCTACATTGTGTAACACCAATTCTTAGCGTACCCAACTATTTTATGCGAATCTTTGGCCCATACAAGTCCAGTGTTGAACCAAAATGCCACATCACACAACCTCAACTTTTGTAGCTCTAAGTCAACCAAATTGTAACATCCTCAACATACTATTGAGTCATGTTACTCTAAACTTCCATTGCATAGGTTCTACTTTAAATACAAGTCCGCGTAGTTTAATTAGAAGTGGCGCGCTCAATCCAAGATTGAGTCATGCCACACAACTTATAACAACAGAAGCAACTTACATAACAATGTGCACTAGCATATTGATCACACAGTACAACCGTGCGCACAATCTCCCTGGCGTCAAACGCCAATTCTAGTTTCCTTATGCGTGGAATCTAATTCCCTGAACACACACACAAATTTCATCCTCTTAATGCACACATGCTACTTTCCTGCATACCCAATTACCCAATCCTCTTTTAAAGACTCATAACCAAAATCACAAGATTAACTAAGCAGGCAGGGCTATCATCAACTGACATACTCATGCACAACTACAAATACAGTCTATAAGTACCATACTTACAGGTGCAAGCATCATTAAACAAAATAACAACAATTACTTATATGCGACTACATACAAGAAATAACACATATCAAGCATAGACAAATATGCACACAGTAAACAAGACAAGCACATAAAGAACACTTATCTTTCACTAAAGTCAACAACTGCGCACATAACTCAAACATTCATCTCAGCCATAGACTTTGTTTCTCATAAGCTTTTAGCAACAGGTCACCCTCAAGTTGAGGCTTAACTCCACCAGGGGAAAAAACTTCTAGTGACAGTAAGGTCTGACTCTCAAAACAATTGCTCAGTCCTAGGTGCTCGTCGCTGCAACTAGCCCAAAGTCCCTCATTCCCCATGCACCTGTCACACCCAAGGAAGTTTGTCCCTTCTCTGCTCAACAGTCCTTCAATCGCCCCACTTCCCTTCCCAGGGTTACTAACAACAGGTCGGACAGGAAGTCTCTGATCCCTGCGACTAATGCTCAACGCACCAGGGAACAACTCTCAATGATACGCTCACCTAGAGAGTATGCTCACGGCTCTGAAAACCACTTCACAACATCCCATCTCATCCAGAGAGACTACTCACGCTCTGTCAACTCATCTCCTTGATAGTAACTGTGATTATAGCCACTCAACTCCTTATAAGTTTCTTTGTGCAAATAAGGTAATAATCAGATTTTCCATACAGTCTGACCCCTTTTGCTCACGAGAGCCTACAACATCAATTCCTCCTGAATCCCCCCTCCCATAATGCAATAATTCCCAAAATACACTAAGGTCGACAATATATATTGCATGTCTTCCACTTGACACTTGTCACCTTTAAAAGTAGCTTTAAGCCACTTGGTGACATGTTCCCTACCCTCAAGAATTTAGGATAAAAACATATCCACATTACACTTTTTGGAAATATTATTATAATATTCCCCCCTTTTCCCTTTTTCGGTGGAGTTGGCCCCCCATGTCTTTTCATTTGAGTCTGCTTGGGCACAACAATGTAATATTATATTAATAATCATGGATAGGCGCACTGGCCTATTTGCATCTCGGCTCACTAGCCCAAATAGTAAGACAGACTCTCCAGCCTTAAAACACACACACACACACACACAAATATATATATATATATATATATATCAACTCTACGCACTTCCAAGTCATTAACGCGCACTTACCCAAGTGCACACAACATGGTGCAATGTATGCACACAACACTGTGACATGTGCAACTCCTGTCTTGATAACAACTCTCTGTGCACTTATCCAGGTGCACGCAACACCAAAACCAAGTGTCAATGGCTCACCATCCTATATGTACGATTACAAAGGGTCTGGATCAGGGACATTACATGTGTTAAGTGTCAAGGTTGACAACTATTAATGTAACCATACTATGTATTTGATTCTTAAGCATGGATCCTCTCACTACTTCAATCGATAGAAACCATACATGAAACATCCATAATGAGCAAAGGAAATCGCCCCAACCAAGCTATCAAAATAAGCAATTGAATAAGATCCTCTCAAGTAAGTCGGTTTTGAGATAATCATAGCCAATCAAGATATAAAGCAATCGGAACTTAAGGGATCAACAAACCCAAGCTAATCATCCAACTAAAATGAAAGCATAGATCTAGTACCCATCTAGTTATAAGTAATCAAGAACAAATAAGACATTGATGATGAAACAAGAGAATTCAATGATTGCATAAGGTTTGTCTTTAAGGTGAGATGCATGGTCATTGTTTATTTTTGTGTGCCTTTAGAGTGAGTAGAGAGGGGTATTAGTGTGAAACAAAATTCACGTAGATGGGAATATGCTACTTGGTTTATTTGTGAATGCAAAAATGGGCGAGCGAAGCTTCATGGCATTAGTGGAGAAACGAGGGTCAACCATGAAATAATGACTAGATGTTAATAGGAGACTCTCCACCAAACATCCTGTGCACTACTTTCATCAATAAATGATTTGATGGTTGAAGGGTTTAAAAAACCACCTAATTAACAAGGCTAGAACCAATGTGAGATTATTACTCACTTCTTGGAGATGGGTATTAGAGTTGAACAAAATTCACAAAGAAGAGAAAATGTCATTTGATTTATTTAAGAAAGCCAAAATGAACAAGGAAAGCTTCAGAAAGGAATCTACGAGGCACAAAGGTAAATCACCACAATCACTACATCTTGGCCAAATGTTAATAGGAGATCAGGAGCAATCCTTCACCAAGCATCCCAAGCATTGCTTCCATTGACAAATGGTTTGGCAAGTGGAGTGCTTAATGAACCACCCAATTTTCAAGGTTGGGACCAACATGGGATTATTATTACTCACTTTTTGGTGAATATAGTTAGCAAACATCCATGTACATAAAGCAATAATAAACAAAGAACACTTGAGCACTTGCAATACTCTTCTACATCTCATCATCATTCAATCGCAAATTATCAATGACCAAAGGGAACTATCAACAAAGGCAATTTTCACGAAAGAGGCAAGATCAAATAAGCAAACAAGCTCTAGCCCATCTAATCCTCTAGTGAAGCCCAATCACTTCAGGGAACATGCACACACACTCAGAGGAGCAATGAAGAGGGTCGGTGTTATTAAAACTTCACACAACTTGCTCATAACCGAAACAAGTTTAGCAAGGAGACATCTCAGTCACCAATGAAACAACATAAGAACCTAAATTCCTGCAAAATTGCTTAGCCAAACAAGAGAATTGCAACATTCCTGTGGCAAAACAATGACCGAAGGGAACTATCAACAAAAGCAATTTTCACGAAAGAGGCAAGATCAAACAAGCAAACAAGCTATGGCCCATCTAATCATCTATCGAAACCCAATCACTTCACAGAACATGCACCGACACTCAGAGGAGCAACAAAGAGGGTCAACGCTATTAAAACTTCACACAACTTGGTCATAACCGAAAACGTTTAGCAAGGAGACATGTCAATCACCAATGAAACAACGTAAGAACCTAAATTCATACAAAATTGCTTAGCCAAACAAGAGAATTGCTACATCCCTAGTGGCAAAACAATGTTCAACTAGTTAGACAACCTCTCCTAAAGAAGCACGAGATCACATGAAGCAATGAGCAAGGATCACACCCATCGTCAATCCAAAGAGGTCAATAACGTAGTGTGACCCAAAGAGCAAGCAACGCCCATAATGAGCTATCATGTAAATCAAGATAATCACAGAGATCATTCATCACCAATGCAAACATATGGTGAGTCAAACCCATTGAACAAACACAAAGCATAAATCAAACGACGGATGCTCAAAAAACCATAAATCCCAAGCTAATCATTTAATTAACCTCAAAGCATAGATCAGACAAGCCATCCAGTTATAAGCAGTCAAACTCAATTCGAGTAATAAACTCAGTCTGGCAATCGATGCAATCGATGAGGTTTAAAAAAATTGGAAGGTTCCTTAGAGGTTAGGACCTGAGATCGATTGAAGGCATCAACAATGAGGTCTCCCTCTTTGTGTTGTTTTTTCTCCATCCACGGGGCTGTTTATAATAGATTTCCCCTCATTCACGATCCTCCAAAGTTCATCATTGACCTTTGGTGGTTCATCTTTTGTTTGATGATTTGCCTTTTTCCCAGTCCAATTACAGATCAAGTGGACAAACAATCTCTCTAATCAGGTTCCTACAACAGAGATTCACAACTCTACAACAATATGTAAGCAATATCGAGCAAAATATGTCCATCAATATCAGGAGATTCGAATGCATGGGGACAGAAATGGATGTTGACATCTTCAAGTGAAAATGAAGACTCGATTTCCTATTGCAGTAATGATAGTTTTACAATAAAGAGCGGTTTTCATGATCCCTAGATTTCAAGATGGTCATCTTAGTAGTGACAATCTGTCAAGAGTGAATCTCATCTAGATATATTTCAGATTGATACAATAACTATGGGCTTTGGTTGTCAACAAATGTTTTCCAAGTATTGTCTTTCGGTCAATATATGAAAAATTGTCTCTATTTTAACTGTGCTCAAAAATTAGAAATACATGTCGTAATATCTGACACTACTTGGATGATTCTTTTGTCTATAGTGTACAGAAAGCAAGTTAAGAATGGGGACAGCAGATTTGCTTCAAGAATCTAGATATTGAATAATTTAAACTGTTCTAATTAAAGAAAAAAGAAATCCAAAATATGTCGCCTTCATGATCACATATGAGTTCTTTTGTTAAGGCACAAATAGAAGTTTCACCAACTATTATTTAACCTCTATTAGTAATTATTATAATAATTATCATTTTACCATTTTGGTTAGTGAAAACACATTTTATTATTGAAACAATAATCCAAACAGATTTTTTCATGGAACTTATACTAAAAGTAAACATCACAATCATAGCAATCCTTCTTATGTTTGCTCCTATAAGTAGGATTAGAAACAATATATAAGTGTGCTTTTATCTAAACGTTTACATGGCATGCCAACCACCTAGGTTATAATTAAATACCACCAATTCTACTAAAAACCAAAAATTCCTTACCACGCCAAA
>ML827316.1:50592-79842 GCA_009831015.1 Picea engelmannii | reverse complement strand
CATGCGATTGATATTCCTTTCTAGATATATTTCTTTGATGATTTATATTCCCTTGAATTATCTGCAAGATGTAGAACAATATGGGACTTCCTGTGTATGTTTCCTTTCCTCTCTTCCAATGTTGATTATTTTCCATTGGTTCTTCCTCTTGTAACTCTTTGACAAATAAAAAGCATTCAAAATTTCTTAACTTCAAATATTCATGGCATGTTATGTTCACTATTTAGACATCAATGACCATACTATTCAACAATGTCCCTCTGATGATATAGCTTCTTATGAAGGTTTCTCTTTCCTTGTTCTCCTATGCCTTTCACCGCTTGTATTATTGTGACCAATTGATTCCACTTTTCCAATGATTCTACTGATTCCAATTGTAAATATGCTCCATCACAGATCTATCTAGAACTGCCAATGATCTTATAAATCCTTCTCTACCCATATTTCATAAGCTTTCGATAAATCTGCTACTCAATTGTCCACAATGTTGACCCATCTTTCACTGTACTATTATGAAGAATTCTTTGTTGTAATTGATCATCACATATTCATGTTTCTCAGACTAAATCAAATATGTCCACTAATATTCAATACATCCTTGAACCTTTAAGAATATATCCCTTCCTGGAGAGGGTGTCAATTATATTCCTTTGATATCTACATGGAACACTAATTCTCAATCGATCAATCTATCATTATTTACTTCTTCTATCTAACTACTCTGAATCCGTCTCTGCAAACACTTCAAACTGCTTGAAGGATGGTTCTTTGATATGTATTGGTTATTTCACCAACTCCCCCTGTTCAATATTCATATTTACTAGGAGTCTCCAAGCTGGATGGCTCAGACCAATGGAGGAATAATTCCTAATGAGGAGTAACCTTTTGCTTCATCTATAGACTCATCATCTCTTTGAACTCTAACTTCTTCCTTTTTTTCCTGTGGATTCATTATGATCTTGCACTACAATTCTTGAGAGTACAATTTATTGTGCATGTTCTTTATTCACCTATTTTTCTTTTCTTTTTGGCACTATTGCAAATTATGCGATCTCTGGGACCTGTTCTTTATTCACCTGCTCTTCTTGTATTTCTTTTCTTCTCCAAACCTTTGTGTATCTGAAATCAATGTTTTCTTTTATGGAGGGCTCTATCATGCTTCTACAATTCCGATCTAAGTGGCCATAATTGTAGCATTTGAAATATTCAATGTTGTGGGGAGCCACATTGGTATTTCTTATCTGAATATTTCTTCCATATTCTCTTCAATCTACAACCTTATGTCCAAAGTTAGTACAAATAAAACAATGACCATGAAATAAATTTACATACCTCCGAATGAATGATCTTCTTTGTGGTGTAGTCCTTCTAAATTCCTTCCTTGGATGATCATGATATTCTTTTTTGTTGATTCCTTCATCATGATTGAAGCTTATTTGTTGCTTGAATGTGTAAATTATTGTTGAAGATGTATCTCTATTATACTCATTCTTCTTTGATTCTTGTTTACCATGATTCCTTCCTTTGAGTACTTTTGAATAACTCTTTCTCTTTTATTCATTATTCCTTTCTGGAAACCTTGAGTGTTTCTCTTCAACTTTCTTTATTGATGATGTGGATGTTTCTCTCTCTTCAACATTCTTGCTGAGCTTGATGATTTTAACTCTAAGTGTGACAACTTCTTCTTCAAGCTTCTCAACCTCTTCTTCTTTCTTCATCATCTTAATCTTCATGACTTCTTCTATTCTATTTGCTTCTTCAAGTTGGATTTTCAAGGAGATGATTTCTTCTTCAAGCCTTTTTTTTGGTCGACTAAATTCATCTTCAACTTGGTTTAAATCCTCAGATATTTCCTTGAGATGATATGTCATAATATTCTCTCTCTTCTTTGATTCCTTTCTTTGTGCTACTATTTCGGCTTCCAAAAATTTCTCCTATTCCATCTAGATTTTGTATGTTTCTTCAATCCTTTTGGTTTCTTCGAGATGATATTTTAGATTCACAATGACCTATTGGGATTCTTCAAAAATTTCTTGAGAATTATTCTTGACTAATTGTTCCTCAAGAGACTTGTTTGTCTTCCTTTCTTTCGTCAAATCATCTAAAGAAATGATTAATCCTTCTTCAAGGTCTACTATGCATACTTCACCATATTCTTCATCTAAATATTTTTGACATGATGAGCATCTTTCATCTTTCTCTATTCTTGCATCCTTTTTATCATTCTCTGGCTTTGTGATGAGAGATTCCTCAAAGAAGAGATTATGTAGCTTATCCCAAATTTCTTTAGTTGATGAAAATTTTCCAACTTTGTATTTTATTGAATCACATAATCCTTCCCAGAGGATATCCATTGTTATTTTGTCATTTCTTTTCAATTCCTTTTTGGCTACAGTCTTTGGTTTTTTTGTAGCAGTGTATCTTGTCATGACTAATTGTTAAACATCAAATCATTGTGCTCCTAGAAATTATTTCATCTTGATATTACACATCTCATAGTTATGACCAATATGACCATGAAAACATGGTATTCCATTATCTGTGTATGCGTTATCCATGATCTACCTTCCATTGGTTAAATTGTTTCCTGAAGGAACCTTCTCTAATACTAATTGTTGGAATATTGAGAGGGGGGGAGAATCAGTATGAGAAATTTTACCACTTTTAACCACAATATATAACATTCAACTTAATCATCAATATATCATCAATATATCATCAATATATCATGATAATATAAACATAATCATCACATCACATCAAATACATAGTGCACCAGAACTTACATGGAAACCCAAATGGGAGAAAACCACATAATGATTTCCTATATATTATCAAGAATACATTCATTGGAAGCACCAAATTCCCAATTATATAGCTACAACTGGAAGGAGGCTACGACCCCCTATTTACAGGCTCCAAACTAAAGGAAGCTACAACTCCCTAAATTCTTTGGATCCAACCAGAAGGAGGCTACAACCCCCTGATTCTCAGGCTTAGACCTGAAGGAAGCTACAACTCCCTAAATTCTCTGGACCCAACCAAAAGGAGGCTACAACCCCCTGATTCACAGGCTCCAATATGAAGTAAGCTCCAACTCCCTATGTTCTCCAAAACCAACTAGAAGTAAGCTACAACCCCCTTTTTGTGCCCCGTCTTTCCGCCCTGAAATATAAGTGTATACCAAACTATCACTACCACAATCACTACCACTATCACATCAACCTGTAACCTATAAACCTATCATTGTATCCAACCTATCACTGTGATTTCCACTATCACATCAACCTCTCACAGTCAACCTGTCACATCAACTTGTAACTGTCATTTTCATTGTCATTGACATACCATCATCAACCTGTCACCATTGTTGATACTCAACATAAAAAAAAACATATCCTCTCACATGTATACCATCACCAAACCATGTACATCAACCTGTTTCAACCATGCACATGTACCAAACCGTGCATCAACCATGCACCAAGACATGTACCAAACTGTGTACATCAACCTGTACCATACCATGTACATCAACTTGTACCAGAACCTGTACCATACCATGTACATCAACCATGTATTGTCTCATGCATCAACCATGTACCATATCACGTATGTCATAAGATATCAGCAATGAAGTGCCTCAAGCATAATCAAGATAGCTACAATACCATGATACCAATAATATAATTACTAATCGATGTACCATAACATCACTAAGGTATATCTCAACATGTACCAACATCACCAAGACATTGATCCGGATTTTATGAGAAAAACAAAATGAATACATATTATTAACAGGTGCTTAACAAAAAATAATAGAGATACAATAAAACTAGTTTTCTATTCAATAACGAAATAAGATGAAATGTAAAATGCTGCAAAAACAAGCTTGCTGGAATGGTGGCGGCTTATCTCTGAGAAGAGATGTGATGGTTGCACACATTCGCAAGAAGAAAATTACAATGAGGCTCTGAAGGCCTTTTTACAATAAACAAGAATTCCAAAAACCCTAGACATCCAAAACCTAACCCTAAGAGATGAAGCGCCAAAATTCATGTGGGCCCCATTTGGGTAAGTTAGTACATCAACTTCTTGGGGTCGTAACTTTTGCATACGATCTATGTTTTAGGCATGTGATAGCCTATTGGAAAGGTATTATCGAGGAGATTAATTTTGGGGTCTCAATCATGGCTTAGAGTATAATTGAGAATATTGATCCAAAAAAACCTTCATTTAGGCCCTCAAAATGGCCCCGGAAGTTAAAACTGCTAAAAATAGTAAATTGCCAAAATTATCAGAAAATTGTTTTGAGCCAGTTGGAAAAGGTGGGTGGCCATCGATATCAATATGGATCAATAATCCCTCCTTAGGAATAAATTGTCTCCATTGCATTGAGGTCCCCCATTATATGAGGAAATTTCTGTTGAATTTGGCCCCGGGTGAGCCACTTGCCTTGGTGAAAAAGTTGCCCTGCTTTGACGACTCGATAAAGATGGATCCCTTGTTGTCGAGTGCCCTTGATCTATGTGTCCACAATATGATCATTGGATTCCTATTGTATGCAGTCAGGGTTGATATCTTTTGGTGTCATCTCTTATGCTACTTCTGAGGTGTCCAATAATGGTGGGAAATAAGGGCGAAGGAGATCCATGTTGAACACTGGGTGCAGGCCAAGGAAAGGAGGAATGTTGAGCTCAAAAGAATTATCCCCCATGACCTTGGTGATAGTGTATGGCCCATAATGGAGTGGGAGAATATTCTAATGGGGTCCTATAAGGCGTTCTTTCTGCAAGTGCAACCAAACTTTTTCGCCCACCTGAAACTTATGTGGCACCCGATGTTGATCATGGCGTTGTTTGTACTTGTCATTGGACTTCTGTAGGATATCCTGAACCTATTGGTGGATGTTCTAGATCCGCTAAATGAACCAGGTGGCTTTGTCAGCTTCAATTGGAGCAAGAGATGATTTGGTCAAGGTGACCGCAAGGGGAAGTGCAACATCTATGGGACCCAATGGTTGGAATCCCAACCCCACCTGAAAGGGGCTGTGGTCGGTTGAGCTATGCAGGGCTCAGTTGTAGCTATGATGGACATAGGGAAGGCTCTCATCCCATGTACGAGGGTGATTTGAATTATACATGTGAAGGATATGCACAATCATTCGATTTACAACCTCGGTTTGGCCATCTATCTGGGGGTGGAAGGCCATGGATTTGGTGAGCTTGGAGTCCAGCAGTGACCAGAGGCTCAACCAGAATGTTGAGAAATTGACTATCCCAATTTGAGACAATGGTTTGTGGGATTCCAAAATGTACCTAGACTCGTTAAAAGAAGAGCTTGGCAGTGGCCTCTGCTATGATGCTCTTCTTGTAGGCAACTAGAATCGCCATCTTAGAAAAGCGATCAACAACCACAAAAACACAGTCATTTCCTCACTTGGTGGACGGGAGACCCGACATGTAGTCCATTGAGATGGATTCCCAAGGCCTGTTAGGAGTAGGAAGAGGGTTTATAGGCCTTGTTTCTTAGTGGTCGGTTTGGAAATAGCGCAGGCAGTGCAGAACCTGATATACTTGCTAACCTCATGTCGAAGTTTCGACCAGTATAAATGTTTCTATATCATCGCCACTGTCTTTTCGACATCGAAGTGTCCTGCCACCCGACTATAGTGGGATTCCCAGATCATCTTCGCTCTCTCACTTGATGGAACATAGATATGGCCCAGACAACACAACAACCCATACTGAAGATGGAAATTATCAACAATTGTGTTTGCACCTAACATTTGGTAGGTGGTGGAAAAGTCAGGGTCTGTCTCATAGAGTTGGGGCCATCTAGATGTCTCATGGCCACAAGAGTCTAGCACCATGGTGAGTGCCGCGACTGGTGGTCTTCTGAGGAAATCAGTGACGCAATTGGTGCTTCCTTTTTTATATTTGATGTTGAGGTGGAATTGCTGCAAGTATGTGGACCACTTTTTATGGTGGTCATTCTATAATTTTCCTTGTGTATTCATGAAATGTAGTGGCTTATGATCAGTGTGGATGATTGTCTCCTTCCCAAGAATGTAATGTCTCCACTGGCGACAGGATTGCACAATGGAGTACATTTCTTTGTCATAAGTAGGGTACTTACAGAGAGTATCTGACAGTGTCTCACTATGATAGGCCACAGGGTGACCATGCTGAGTGAGAACGACGCCCACAACATAGTCTGAAGCATCTGTCTTGATATCAAAGGGATGTTGTAGGTATGGTAGTGAAAGTATTGGGGTTGAGCACAAGTGCTACTTCAAATCATCGAACACGTTTTTTTGGGACTGGCCCCACGCAAATTTTTCCTTACCACCACCCATGTTTATTTGGCTGAGGGCCCATGCAATATGGGAGAATCCCAACACGAACCTACGGTAGAAATTGGCAAGGCCCAAGAAGCTCCGAAGCTCAGTGAGTGTTGTTGGGGCTCGCTAGTCATGGATGACTTGGATCTTGGCTGGATCCACATGTACACCAAGATGATCAATGATGTATCCCAGGTAATGGAACCTGTCCATGCCGAAGGAGCATTTTTCCAATTTGGCGTATATCTTGTATTGTCGCAGGGTGTGCAGAACTTGTTGAATATGCTGCAAGTGTTCATCACAAGTCTTGTTGTAAATTAGAATGTCATCCAAATACACCACTACAAAATTATTGGTGAATGGTCACAAGATATCATCCATCATCCTCATGAAAGTGGCTGGAGCATTTGTCAAACCAAAGGGCATGGACAACCATTCAAAAAGACCTTCCTTTGACTTGAAGGTGATCTTCCATACATCTGTCTGCTCTGTCGGGACCTAGTGGTAGCCAGACTTCATATCAATATTAATGAAGTATTTGGCCCTCGTGAGTTGATCAAGGAGGTCGTTGATTCAGGGAATTGGGTACCAGTTTCTGACTGTGATTTTATTCAGAGCCCGATAATCAATACAGAGTCACCAGGTTCCATCTTTCTTTTGTACCATCATGATTCGGCTCCCACAAGGTGATGAGCTGGGACGGATGTGCCCCTTGTGGAGCAGTTCTTGGATCTGTCACTTGATCTCCTCATTCTCTAAAAAAGAGCGACGATATACTAGCCCATTAGGCAGTGGTGCGCTAGGGGTCAGATAGATGAGGTGCTTGACCTGGCAGTGCAGAGGTACCCCTATAGGTGAGGAGAAGATATCTGAGTATTCTTCCACGACCTTATCTACTTGCTTTTGCTATGTGGAGAGGTTGATCGCAGAGACCCTGGATGTGGCTGTGATATTTCTCTTATTCTGAGAGTGAATCACGAAGAAGAAAAACTTCCCCGTCTGAGAGATGGCCTTCCTGCATTGCTTAGCAGAGATCAAGGAAATAGCACTAGGTGGGACTGCCTTGGGTATCCTAAAAAATTTCCTGTTCAAAGTAATAATAACACTACGAGGCCTAGACTCATATACAACATGACGTTTCCATAAATAAGGTTGGCCCAAAAGAACATCACAAAATTCGGGATGAGTAACATCACATAATACCTCATCTTTGAAGGGCTTGATGTTGTACGATAGTTGGCACTGTTGGTTGATGTGGAGATTGCTTCCTTGGCGGAGCCATCCAATGGTGTAGGGTTGTGGGTGTGGCGTTGTTGGCAGGGCCAACCACTTGATGACCTCTGTTGATATTAGGTTATTTTGGCTACCTCTATCAATGATGAAGTGAAATGGGGTGCCTTTTACCCACATTTGTGAATGGAAGAGGCGCTCTCCTTATTCTGGCTCATCTGGTTCACCAGGCTGGAGCTTGGTGGTAGCAACAGTGGCATTGGGTTTCGTGTCAATGATCCATCTTCCCCTTTCTGGTTCTGGCTCAGAGTTAGAATGCACATCTGATTTAGAGGCTTTCACTTTGGCCACCAGCGATTGATTTGAGCAGCAGTCAGCAGTGTTATGCCAAGGGATCTTATGGAAGTCACACCACTTCTCGGTATCTTTCTTTGTCTTTCTGGTGTCCTTCTTTGCTTGTGGCTTTGACTGGTTGTCCTGATACTATCCATCTTTTCTCTATCCTTTGTTCTATGGGTTGGGGCCTCCCTTTCCTGGATTTTGTTGTGAGGGGTTCCCAGGCCCAAATTGTCGTGTCTTTTGTTTGAGCTTCTGCTTGATTTTGATGGCATATCGGTAGGTCGTGCCTAAGGATGAGATGTCCAGAAATTCCATTTCGGTTTGGATGTATCTATGCAGAGCACCACGATACTTGAGCACCAGATGTTGCTCTGAATCTTTGATACCCATCTTCGTGCGCAAGGTATGGAAGATATTTATGAAATCTGGCACTACTTGGTGTCTTTCTTGCTGCAATGTGGCCCATTTGGTATACAGGTCATCATAACTTTTGACAGGGTAGTATTGTTCCTTAATAGCATCCCTGAAGGATTACCAGGTAGTCGTGACTAAAAATAATGAGGTTTCCTTTATTTCCTTTTGCTCACATAAATTTTCCCACCTATCTTTGACATGGGGAATGGCTTTGAGGAGTGTAAAAGTAATCTTTTCTCTATTCGAAAAGTTTTGGACAAAAAAATACCCTTCTAGTAGATTCAACCACTTGTCTACAACATCTGCGTCTATCTGACCTTCAAATATAGAAATATAGAAGATTATTTGTACCTTGAAGGGGGTAGTGCATCCGTTCGAAGAAGATGCATCGCTTGTTGGTAGCTGCCGAAGGATTTGCGTGAAACTATTCATCATCTCGTTCCTATGTTGCGTGAGGGATTCCTAAATCAATAGTTTGAAAGGATCTCATGTCCCGTCATCTTTATTTTCTCCTTCCATGAGAGGTCGCTTGGGCATGCGAGAGCTTCTGACCTCAAGAGAAACAAGCTCGAGACCCAACTCTTTGTACTCTGACCTCGTTGGGGACATGCATTAAGATGACGAGGAGCATACCGCTATGATACCAATGATCTAGATTTTATGAGCAGAACGAAATGAATAAAAATTATTAACAGGTGCTTAACACAAAATAATAGAGATACAGTAAAATTGGTTTTCTATTCAATAATGAAATAAGCTGAAATTGTAAAATGCAGTGGAAACAAGCTTGATCGAATGGTGGCGGCTTATCTTCGAGAAGAGATGTGACGGTTGTGCGCATTTGCAAGAAGAAAATCATAATGAGCCTCTGAAGGAATTTTTATAGTAAACAAGAATTCAAAAAACCCTAGACATCCAAAAACCTAACCCTAGGAGATGAAGCGCCAAAAGTCATGTGGGCCCCGTTTGGGTAAGTCAGTACATCAACTTCTGGGGTCGTAACTTTTGCATACGATCTTCGTTTTAGGCGTGTGATAGCCCATTGGAAAGGTATCATCGAGGAGATTCATTTTGGGGGCTCAATTATGATTTTGGCTATAATTTATAATATCTATCCCAAAAAACCTTCATTTAGGCCCTCAAAATGGCCCCGGAAGTTAAAACTGCTAAAAATGGTAAATTGCCAAAATTGTCAAAAAACTGTTTTGAGATAGTTGGAAAAGGTGGGTGGCCACCGATATCCATATGGATCAGACATGCACCTCATACATGTACCAATAATATGACTCACACCATGCACCAAAGATGGGCCTCAAACATATATTAATGCCTAAACAAGATACCAAAGGCATCACCATCACATCATAAACAAGTAACCAAGATGTACCTCAAACCATGTATCATACCATCACCAAGGTGTGCCATGCACAATCACTACCATGACATTCCTCAATCATGTATCATAACAATATAATCATAATATTCAAAACTACCACATAAGCATACCTATGATACTGTAGCTGACCTAATACTCTATAATACTAACCTATAACCTTACCTCAGTCCTTGACAACCTAGCAATAGCATATTCCAAAAATATGTCTTAGACTCATGGGACTAAGAACTCCTGTCTAGCAGGGACTTGCGTGATGAGTCCTAGACAACTAGTGGGGGTTCCTTGTGTGACAGCGTCAAGATGACCTGCGAGGGCCTACTTATTTAGGGTTACAGAAAAAACCTAGCTCTTTCCAGCTTCGAAATGTTTTCTCTTCCTTCACACTTTATCCATTTCCTTACACTTGACCTCAGATTCTACAATAGACCAAAATATTCTCATAAGATAAATATTCAATGAATATGTGTATCTCTTTATGAGAGATTCCTTGTGGTGTATTTATACTTTTTCTAAGTAACTTCTCTCCTTAATATTAGGGCTTCTTGAACTTTCTTGTTGCAACAACTTTACCCTTCCATTAATGACTTGTAACCAATTTAGGGGCTTCTTAACCATTCTTCAGGGCTTCCAACTTCATGAGGGAATATCTCCTTAACTGTGAGGAACCACGTGGTGTACCACCTACCATTGGAAATGGAACGATGAGGACTATCCATATATGAGTGTGTTACCTGCATTTTCACTATCCTTCATGTCCTTGTTACTAAAAAAACTTTAGGTCTCATGACCTCACCTCTGGGGCTTTGTGTGGACTTCATCAAATGCACCCAACACATCTATTGACACCAACCACTCTTGTTGACATCAATGACAACTAACTCATCATCAATATCGATCACAACTCTAGAGTATCTCGAATGCTTTGAGGGCTGGCATCAATGAAAACCAATTGTCCAACATATATTTGTCAAAATATGAAGCATATTCATCCATCTTGGAAATTCCTCTCAACAAAATTTCTCCGACTTTCCAAGGCAAAGGAATAAATTGTTTTTTCCTTTTTTCATAAAAAACACGGAAACAAAATTTATATTTCCTTGCTACCTCTATAATAAAAAGTTTATCTGGCACATAATAAGGAAGGAAGATAGGTTTTTCATGAGAACAAAAAATCATGATGATGTTATAATCATCCATTTTATCCATAACTCCCTTTTTATTTATAAAGGTGGACACTTCCAATGAAAGTCTAGAAGTATCCTTTCCAAAGAGAAATTTCTTGAATTCAGAAACAAAATAATTATATACTTCATAAAAGTAGTGAATAGCCTTTTGTCTCCAGAGAGCCTAATACCACATAGTCACAGGGCCGGCCTTTGAATTTACCCTCTTTCTAATACCCAGGCCTTTAAAAATATGGTAGTATGTAATGGAAAATATCAGATAAGAAGCCATGTAGAACTTTTCTCATTCTTAAAATTCATCAATTGTGCAGAAATTTCATTAGATATAATCTTCGCCTAGTCAAATACAAAATTTTGTGGACAGTAAAATGTAAAATATATAGAGCCAGCTAAGGGATAGTGGTTGTACAATCTTGACTAGTGATTCTTGTAAAAATCCAAGCAATTTATTGATAAGGGTCTTTTAAAGAAATGACCTGAATTCTCGATAAGTCTTGTGGTATTGTTGTAGGGTCTTGAAAATATTCCTGCATGAGTTCTATTCCATCATTCCTTCCTTTTAGAAATTTCTATCGTCGTCTCCTTTGTATGTTATATCTGGCTCTATTAATTGTATCATTTACTTGAAGACTAAAGGTGCTAATGAAATAGAGGATTCGTTCTGTAGTGGAATTGTCCTTCTATTCTGAACCAATTTGTCTATGCACCAAGTGATAATATGTTTGCAATCAAAAACTTTAGGCACACAACCAACTAGGGCTATCCCTGATGTCCAAACTTTATCGTTGTCTATGTCTGGCAATGTTGAATAATACCAATATGATCTCAACCAATGGTAATTGTGATCTTCTCTAGCAAACAGATTCAAAGTATCCCCATTGAATCATTGTTTTCTCTTGGCCATCTTTACCAGGTTGATGAATTCCTTCGTAATATCGCTTAGAACAATGATAAAATCTTGTTCAATAATACTCAAATCATGTTTTCAATGGAAGAGTTAATATGGAATAAATGTAATTTCCTCGAGAAAAATGTCATTAATATCATAATATCAACATTAAATTTAACTTGAGAAGTGTGAAATAAATGGGACAAGTCATGCCAGGGAGTTGGGGTGGAAGAAATATTCAAATGAAACTGCAATTCCTCCAACCTGCCAACCCACCATGGAAGGAAAAATGGTTAAGTGTTGATACCTCTTGGATAAACTTACAAGAAAGGAAAGATACAAAATTATGAGTCCACGATGAAAGAAAAAATAACTAAGTGTTGGAAGCGGGTTTATGGAAGGAAAAAATATACCATGAGTCTATGAGTCCACCAACCCGCTAATCCATGAATATGATAAAGTGACTAAGTAGGGAAGAATATGTATGCTACGGAAAAGAGAAGTGCAAATGGTAGGACACATAAATCTTGTAGGATCACAACAAACTTAGAAGAAGAAATTTTATGTATGGAAAAGTGAAAGAAAAGAAAGGTATAGGGGTCAACAAAGAGGCAGGTTTCCAGGCTTATAGAGTGAACTCTCTGTGTGAGATTTTTCACTAGAGCAACAAGCTTATTGTTGTTAGTTTTCCTGGTAGCTGACATCCTTGGAGTCCTTAGCAAAGAGATTCTTGGACAAATTATGTTGGAAGCCCTGATAAAAGATTGGTATAGTATAAGGGGATTCTAGTAGAGAATGGGGTACATTCCTTTGGTTGAGCAGGTTTAGAGGAAGAGAGTTGGAGGAGTTGGGATATATGTATGAAAAATTAACTGGTTGTGGAAATATTGAGCTGTGAGTGGAAAATGGAGAGACACCCCCTTTTGCGGATTCCTAGGGGTGACTTGATGTTGATATTCAAAAAAAAAGTCTATGGTTGGGTGGAACTTTCATCCTCTGTAGTTGGTTGCACAACTATTAGAAAAAGATAAGTGTTTTATCTTGTGTTTGATTTATATTGATGGTTTAATTTGTTGTGCATTAACTATGTGTTTGAAATGATTCATATGTTGTTGTATGGGAGTAGATTATTTGCATTCATGTTTTAAATTATTGATGTTAAACGTATAGGTATTTAAATTAATGGTATAAAAAAAATTATGGGTTTAGTAGAGTGAAGACATTGCATCGTTTGTCACGACCTGAGCATTATGTTGCACCCTCATTCTTGGAAGTTCAAGACTTGAATTTCATGAGCTAGAGAGTTCATCCTAGTTTTGTCTCCCTCAGCGATAGCCACAATGATATCCTTGGGTAGGAGGCATAATTGAAAGCTTGTTGATAGGAGTGAGTTGGAATGATATCATAGATGCTAAATATTGAAGGGATTAGCAAATGTACAAAGATTGGTAACTATAGTAGGAGAGTTGAGCCTCTCCTTTTACCTTGTTATGAACAATCATCACCATAATACGACTAGGACAAGTTGTTCTTTTGCACTCATGGAGTCTCTCTAGGATCTCCCTTTCTCTATTATCATTTGAATTTCTAGTGTTCGAGATCATGGTTAAGCTAGTATGCGAGATGATGGAGGAGAGAATACCACCATTACAAACAATTAAATGCAGCATTCAATCCCCTGAATTGGGTGTCATTTTCCTAATGCCAAGTAAAGATGTGGCTACCATGAACCATCACCCATTCCATCCTCTCATTGGACATGTTCTCATCCGACATCGTTTTTGATGAATCTTGCACCCCTGACACACCATCCGAGATAATTTTATTATATTTCATCTATTTATACAAAAATAGTTGATTTTATAAATATAAATTATATATTTTTAATTTATTTAAATATTTTTTATTATATTTTAATTATTTTAATATATTTTTATTAAATTTTTATTTAAATTTTAATTAAATATAACAGTGTGTGCTTTAAGCCACTGAATCATATCAAAATAATTATTATTTATCATGACACATTTATTATCACGATTAAAATCATGAAACTTAAATAAATTACTTAGAATTTTATATGATAGAATTTTTTTTCAAAAAAAATGTAATATTTTAAAGAATAAAATTATTTGTAAAAAAAATTGAAACAACATATTAAAATTTAATTTTAGAATATTTCATTTATATATAATAATTAAATTTATAAAAATAAGTTCTTTTTAAAAAAAGAAAATCAAATTTTAAATGTCTTTTAAATAATAAATTATTTTATAAACCATTCGTATCAAAACTATCGTAACATATTTATTGTCACAAAACTATTATAATTATGTTATGGTACATTGAGAAGCTATGTAAAATCTTTGTAAAATTAAATTTTTTTAACTATTTACGAAATATTTTTAATATTATGAAGAGTATGTTCTCGATTATAATTATGTTATTGTACATTGAGAAGCTATGTAAAATCTTTGTAAAATTAACTTTTTTTTAACTATTTACGAAATATTTTTAATATTATGAAGAGTATGTTCGAGGATCGGGTGCAAGCTAGGGGGTGGAGGCTATGCACATGGCCAGAAAAACCAACTCACCATAATGAATGTGAAGACTGTTGTTGGGTGTTCGTGAGGTGTCTAATAGTTGGCTAGAAAGGAATGAATACCTAGGGTGGCGAGGTATGATGACCACCAGTTTGGCTAGATCCATGAAGGAAAAGAGGTTCAGGTGTACGGTGAGGTACAAGGCTGATATGCAAGGGTTTTATGGCATAGTCAAGGGTATAATTACTAAGGGTATAGAAGTGGGGAAGTTACATCGTTCGAAGATCTAGTGGGTAGCAATGGACATCGGATTGATGGATAAAATTCGAGTTTTTAGGATCAATCATGTAGTGAGAGAAATTTGGAGTCACAAATATGGCTAGATGCATTAGAGCGAGCACCCTCAGGGGGAGGGGGATTGAGCATGTCGAACCATCAGGATATTGAGGGTATTTTGATGAGGTCATTGGGGCTCTTCTGGCTTGGTGAGGTAAAAAACTAGTTTGAAGAGCCTCAACATCTCAACAACTCATAGTTGTTTCGGCTTCACAACCTTCGACAATATCTGAGGGGGTGGTGATCACAGTGGGTGGTGCCCTATCTATGTTTCATTCCATCCCTTTTTTACATGGAAGACCATTATGGGTGGAGAATTGGAATGAATGTTGGTTGAGAGGGCCTCCAGTCATGGCTCGGGGTCCAGGGAAGGGAAGAAAGGATGGAACATGGGTGATCATTTAGCCTCTTTCTCGAGGTTGAAAAAGGTGGGAACTAGGGCAGAGTATGAGGCGTCCCTTGTTGAGTGTTAGTTAAAAGATAAAGTTTCAAACAAGGCCAAGGAGGATATCAAGGAGGTGGAGGTGGTAAAGGGAAAGCAAGTTTAGATGCCCTGATCTTATAGGAGGCTTGGGAGTGGGTTGAGGACCCCATCCACTCACGAACCAGAGATACAAAATACTTTTGGTTGGATGAAACTTATTGGTTTGTGAAAACCCTAATTGCACAGGAACAGGTAAGTGTGAAAGTAGAGTAGTAAGACATCCTCCACTCCCTCCACATATTTGAAGGGAATTTTGAGGTTGTTTGTGGGGTGTCTTTTGGGGTTAAATTCATTGTCTCAAAATATATTGAGGAAGATGGTAAGGGAAAAATGAAAATGAGGTCAACTAGTGCAATTGGAATGAAGGAAAATCCGATTGAGTTTGGCAGGGATGTTCAACAAATGAAGCAAGCCTGTGAGGATTCTGAGGATTTTGATATGATATTGGAAGTGGACACAAAGGAAAATTCCCCTCCTCCAAGTGTTGGTTGACAAGTGTGATCTTTTTTTAGTCTTTTTATTTAGTTTTATGGATAGATAAACTTTAAACGGTCAATCATTAGCCTATGTTAATATGAGACAGATGAACACCTCTCAAACTTATTAGTTTTTTTATGGAGAAATATGATGGGGGCTTAGTTTCCTATGTTGGAAGGAATTCACCAGAAAATGATTGTATGAATTTATTTTTATGTGATTAATAAAAGTTTTGTGCCTTTTAAGTTTAAAAAAAAATTATGAAGAGTAAAATTATTTGTAAGGAACAATTCTACCTATAATTGGAAGTAATAACTCGAAATTTAATTCTAGACAGGAATGAGAGGTGTAGGGGGATATTATATGATTCTAGAGGAAAATAAGAACTATCCTATGTTATGTTTAGGGTCTCAAAATATCTATTAATGACTAGGTAGAAGCTTATGAATTGTCACAAGGTCCTAAACTAACATAAAATTTCCATATAACCTATATCATTGTGGTAGGAGACTCCAAGGTACTTATACAAGCATTGCACAAAATTTCCCAGCATACCAAC
Source organism: Picea engelmannii (assembly GCA_009831015.1). Lineage (NCBI taxonomy): Eukaryota > Viridiplantae > Streptophyta > Pinopsida > Pinales > Pinaceae > Picea > Picea engelmannii. The sequence goes on along the minus strand of ML827316.1, from coordinate 63,642 downwards.
CATTTTGAATAGGATCTTGCAAGAGGTATTAAAGTTCCAAAAAATAAAATAAAAAAATAGGTTTTAAGAAAGTATAACTCTGAAGTTGACACACTTGCAAATGAGGCCCAAAAGATTAAATATGGGTTCTAAGGTTTAATGACACATTAGTTTATCAATCCATACCTTAAGGAACTTAATAAACCAAATGGAAAGTACCACCTACTGAATGATACACATGTATCACGAGGTATCTCTACTTTCTAAGCTCATCCATAAATGCAATGAGACTTTTCTTCTGTTTACACGTGTTCAGTTTGGTGTTGAATTCGCTTTGGTTTTATAGCCTAGTGGAGGTGGGATAATGGAAAATTTATATGGGGAGTTCAGGAGGGATCATAGGATTCTTCCCCTACTCGTTTCCAGATATTGGGACTATCTTGTAACTCTTTCAAGGTATGGCATTGTTACCATGTTGGTGAATCCAATTACTTTCATTTCTCTATTTTCTCTTTGCGGGTTTGATTTCATGCAATTTTTATGTGTATGGTGTTCTATGTGTTATGGTGTTGGTTGGGTGTTTTCTTCCCTTTGGAACACAAGGACTCTATTTGAAGATTTGATTCTTGGTTCTTTGAATCTTTCCAATGCGCATTGGGTATTATGTTATTTTGTCTTTGTTTCCATGATTTTGTTTTTCTCTCATAGAACAATTTGGGTCTCCAATTATTTTTATTCCCTTTCAGTTGGTATAAGATTTTCATTCCTTAAAAGCATTTATCTAAATGTTAAAACTATGGATTATAGAGAGTATAAAAAAATGAGAAGAATTTTATGGGCTCATGAAGAAATGATATAAGGAAATAGTTCTTCCATTTGCATTATTACAATTAAGGTACATGATCTTAAACCATAAGAAGTTTCTCAATTTTTTTTCCATTATAGGTATTTTGGCCCAATTAAAGAAATAGGTTGTTAATATTGAAGCAGAATGTGTTATGTTAAGAAACCTAATTGCCCAGTTGAGCAAGGATGCTAATTTAGGGCCCTGAAATCAAATGGTATCATTTAATTCTGAAATGAGAGGAGTACACGGTTCAACAAATTTTTGAATCCATGGAGATAGGACAATAGGAACTGGTGCCACCCAATCAAGGACTAGAAAAAGTTACCAACTGCAACATTTTCTAAATAGACCATGTTTTTAAAAGTTATCTATATTTTAGGTAGTTTCTATAGAATATACAGTAATAGTAGATATTTTGAGTTATTAAGGAAATATTTTAATATTCTTAAATAAATTACTAAAAGAAGAGTTTCAAATTTTTAGATTTAATTTTGTTATATTTATTTATTAATATGAAATTAAATTAATTTAATATATTTTTAATTTAATTGTTTTTTTTATTTTTGTTAATGTGTTTTATTAACTTTTTATTTAGATTTTAGGGGTGGCATGCGCGGGGGGATCATATTAGATCTCGAGGGAAAAACGGAAATGACTTTTTCTTGGGGCGTAGGAACATCCACAAATATTCAAGCCGAGGCCTATGCTCTTCTCCAAGGTCTTCTCCTAACAAAGGAATTGAGCATAAAATCTTTGATCACCATCAGAGACTCAAGTGTCATTATCAAATCGATAGTTATGAAATCAACTCCAATAGATAATAAGCTCACTTCAATCATTGCTCAAATCAATAAGGAGGTTAATAGTTTGAATAAGGTTTCATACTTTCATGTCTTGATAGAACTTAATTCTCAAGTCGATTTGCTTGCCAATGAAGCCATATCTTTCAATCAAGGGGTCTTGGAAAAACATAGGAGGTGATTTCATTGTTATATCCCATAATCATCCAAGGTATATGGATTCAATAAACCACATCTCCATTAACTAACACATGTTACACCATCTCTCATATTAGTCTTCAAGTGCAAGGAGGGGATATGGAAGGATGTGACCCCATCTCATTTGGATGTGAGAATTAATCATTGTATTTTCTATTGAATTATTTTATATGGTTTGTCATTGGTTAGGTGGGATAATGGAGTGTTATAGCACAAATTGCCACCCCATAATGCATTTGTAAGATGGACTAGTCCATTCCTCAGCTTGCAAACCTTAATCCCACTTTCCTTCATCAAAATCATCTTAAAAAATAGTATCTTTGTTGATGTACGCTATTCATCCATGTGCAAATCATGTACATACATTATTTTCTAGTGTGAAAATCACGTACATATCCAATTTTGTGAAAAATAAAAACATTTAGTATCTGTGGGAGGGGTTTTCGGGTTTTACCGGTCCTAAACCTCCAAATTATTGTACACAATAGAATTTAACCATCTCAACCTATTTATGATGGTATATAAGCACCTATGAGGGTATAGATGAGGGGGGAAACCTTGGTGCAAGAACATGTTGTCATTTTGTAATCATCCTTATCCCCTGAATATCTGAGTAATATCCCTTTATCTAGAAATTTTATTTTCAATATCTCTTCCTCTCTCCTATATGATTTTTGGGTGTGTTCATATCCCTTCTGGATCAAATAAAAAATGGAGTACCTCATCACATGATCCATAAGGGATAGGAACACACCCAACAATCATATAAGAGAGAGGAAGAGATACCAGAAAGTAAATTTCTATATCAAGGGATATTACTCAGAGATTCATGGAATAAGGAAGCTTGCAAACTGATAGCATGTTCTTGCACCAAGGTTTCCCCCCCCCTTATCTACACCCCCATATGTGCTTATATACCATCATAAAGAGGTTGATATGGTTACATTTTGTTGTGTACAGGTAATTAGAGGTTTAGGACTGGGAAAACATGTAAACCCCACCCAACGATACAAAATATTTTTATTTTTCACAAAATTGGGGATGTACGTGATTTGAAAAGTAGAAAATAGTGTATGTATGCGAGTTTCACTTGGATGAATAGCATACATCAAAAAAGATATTTTTTTTAATATGGTTTTGATGGAGAGTGGGATTAAGGTTTGAAATTTGAGGAATGGACTAGGCAATCTCACAAATGCATTATGGGGTGAAAATTTGTGCTATAACATGGAGTAGACTTGGGTTGGAATTTGTAGAAGCTCTTGGAGTATCCTCAATGAGAATTGAACCCACCTCATAAGAGTTTGCTTTTATCTATAGATAGTTTATTAGGAATTTTCTCTACAGGTCACAACATTTGGGTGTATTCAGTGGATACTTTGTAGAGCTCTTTACACATTTGGATATCTTGAATTTCTCTTTGGGTTCTAGCTCTATATCATAAGGAGGTTTCCCCCTCTTCCTCTATTCTTTTGTATCACTCATTCCTTTGGATCTCTGTATACCATCAATAGTTAGATTTTATCACAATGTGCTCTAGCTTCTAAATGCTTGATATATGTGTTGGGTATGTGTTATATTCTTTGCATGACTAGCTTTAGTGTCTGCTATATTGCGCTGAAATTGTTTTCCTTGGGAAACATGTCACATTTTTCCTCATTTTTCATGTCGCCTTGATTTTTGTTTCCATTGTTGGGTGGTTTTTCGGCACATGGTTTTTGCCGATGTTTTTCTATTTCCGGTTAAGGAATTAGGGTTGTTGACTAATCCAGGTCATTGGGTTAGGGTTTTGGATGCCGTTGGCTCTCATATTTATATTCTATTGTAAACAATGTATCATTATGAATGAATATAGAATATGATGGTTTTCCCGGTTTGGGTTTCCAGGGGAAAAATATCTATGTAATGTGTGTATTTTCCATTGTATATTTTTTGTTCTTTTATTGAAAATTTGTTTGCAGTAAAATATTGTACAAGGGTAAAATATACATTTGATATCAAATCTTTGTTGGCTTCAGGGGGACCCCTTTGTGGTCAAGGGTTTGGATCGGGATTGTGATAAGCCTTGTTACAATGGGGGATCTGTGGTATTGATTTTTCAGGTGAAAATAAATGGCGAGTAGTTCAAAAATGGAGATAGAGAAGTTTAATGGGGAAATTTTTGAGCTGTGGAATATCTGTTGGTGGACAGAGATCAATAGATCACGGTGGATCCAGGTATTGCACCTATAGGAAATTCAACAGATGACTGGAAAAATTTGGATCGGAAGGCGAAGAGAACAATCCGACTGTGTCTCTCAGATTCAGTATTATTGAATGTGTCAGCAGAAGCTACAACCAAATATTTATGGGATAAGTTAGGGAAGTTGTATCAGTCTAAGTCCCTAGTAAATAAACTATTCCTAAGAAAGAAGTTGTATAACTTGAGGATGAGCGATGGAGACTCAGTGGCAGAGCATTTGAACGCCTTCAATACTATGGTAATTCAATTAGTATTTGTTGATATTAATATTTCAGATGAAGATAAGTGTATCAGTTTTCTATGCTCTTTACCATACTCATGGGATAGTCTGGTTATGGCCATGGGTAGTAATACAACTTCCTTGAAGTTTGATGAAGTGGTCTCATCCTTGTTATCATAGGAGATGAGATGGAAGAACATGGAAGGACAAAGAACATATGCATTATTTGCAAGAGGATGCTCCCAGGAAAGAAATATATCTAAGTCCTCAAGTGGGAGATTTAAGTCTCTTGGAAAGTTTGTAAAGGTATGCTGGAGATGTGGAAAATAAGGGAACTACAAGAAGTAGTGTAGATCCAAAGTTGAGAAAAATAAGGGATGTGAATAATCTCCCTCTACAAAAGAAAAGACCTCCAAGGAAGGAGGGGATGTGTACTTGGCTTCTTCAAGAACACATGCATATCATGAGGCATGGTTGGTTGACTCAGGTGCATCCTTTCATATGACTCCCCATAGGGAGTGATTCTGTGAATATGAAAGGTATGATGGAGGTAATGTTTTCCTAGGTGATGACTCGAGAACCAGAATCATAGGTCAAGAAAAAGTTAAGTTAAAGATTGTTGGCACAAGGGCAGACCCAGGGTTCAACACTTCAACAATGCACCAACAAAACCCTAACTACCAACCCTTTCGGTAACACCTGCGAAGCAGATGAAGTCTCACCCGAGGTAGAGGAAGGGGTGGTTGTAGGACTCAAGTGTCTACAACCTAGCTGGGACACAGATCTGTGATCATAGTACTTAATAGAGCACTTAGCAGTTAACATTCATTAATATTTAACTCTTATCCACTTCGCAGGAGAAAACCCTAATTACAGAACAATGCAATATTCAACAAGATCTAACACATCCAAGCAGTTAGCATATAGAAATAGATCAGATCTAGCATTCATTCACATCACTAAGAACTAAGCTACCATATCAGATACATCTCACATATATTTCTACACTAAGAATAACTCACATAACAACCATAATGCACAAAGAAACCACAACATAGGATATATGTGGTTCACCCCCAGTGTGGGACTACGTCCACCAACTCTTCTTCTCTTTATTATCTTTGTTCAATGCACAGAGCCATAATACCCACTCCGCATAGGATAGGATATCTGCATGCACCTCGACATATCCTCCTTCCCCATGTTAGGTCACAACACAAAGCCTTCTTACACCGTCTGCACACCAACTTCTTACAATCACTTGCACTTAGCTCTACAAGTGTTAACACATATTATGCACAAAGAATCTAGCTCCACACTAAGCCACAAACATTCACTACTACTTGCACTTATCAGATTGGCCTAATTACACTTAGCACCTCCTACTTACATCGCCTAGCCTTCTATTTATACATTACAAAAGCGGCCAAAACATGGGTAAACCCATGGGCCGACATCACATACCTGTTACATAAACCCTAATCCCCAAAATCCCTAAAAATGGGCTGAGATCCCGTGATATCCACTTCGCCTTGCGCTCCACTTTCGACCAGCCTGTCGAAGTCCCAAAAATGGTCGAACATGACCAAGGATCTCCAAAACTTGGTCAAGGGACAACAGACCCTCAACACTCAACTGTGACTCATCCCGAGTCACTCAGATCTGGGTAACTCTGCCTCGAAGGCCTCGAGCTTGGCTCAAGCTGCCTCGACCTGTTGCTTCACTAGAGCCTCCTGCTCGAAAAAATCATGAATAAACTTCTCGGTCACATGTCCTTATAAGCGTTGTTCTACTGTGGTGACCACTTGTTCCAGTTCTGCACCTCGTCCTTCAATCTCCTCAAAATGTGTGCAAGCTTTGTCTTTCACTGGCTGGAGCTTCTGAGTCACTTCCACGACTTTACTCTGGATGGCATGGACCTACTACTTAACCATGTGTTGTTCTTGGTACCTTTTCATCCTCTCGCATATTTCTACGTCATGGCGAAGTGCCAATCTACACTGTTCTGATATCCCGACGAAGTTCCAGTTCTGCAAACCTTCCTTCTGCGAAGTCCTCTCTATAACTTCTTGTAATTTGTCTAACTTTTCTTTCTTCTTGCTGAGATTTCTAGGTTTCTTTCCCGTGATTTGAGTCACTAGTTTCTTCTTTTCATTATTGTTCTTATCTCCTCTTGGAATAGTAACTTCGCACTGTAGAGGGTCTTTCATAGGGTTCGAGGGTAATACTTCTTCTCTTTCTAGGGTAGGTGCTCTACTCTCCTGTATGGACAAGGGTTTCAAGTCTTCTTGTATTATTTCAACTTCAATAGCCAGGTCTCTGGTCCTTAGTAACTTCGACTTGTCCTCTTGTTCTTCCAGTAAGTGCGCTATTATCCTAGCCATGGAATCTCTTAGTTCTTTATTTTTTTGTTTTAGAGCTTCCTCTTCTTGTTTCCTTCGTATCCAATCTTTCTCAACCCAAGTTTTTCCTAGAAAAATAGAAAATGGGGTGTTGTTCTCAACAAACTTAACGACCTCAAATTCTTCTTCTGTCGAATTTCCATGAGCACTCATAGGTATCTGGGTAAGTCTTTCACATAGGGTTATCATCTTCCCTTTAAACAATCATATTCCTCCCAATGAAGGAACCATACCAGGCTTTCCCAAAATTTCCCAAGTTCTTTATGTCATGATATTCACCTTTGTTTCCTCATCCAGGACAGAGTCTATGCCGAAGTCTCCTATTCTTGTTTCTATGCATTCCTTCTCTTTTAATACCTTTTATAAGTTTGTCTCTGTGATCATTCATGGTTTCTTTCATCTGCAATAATACAATCTCTGATTCTTTCTGTTTCTTGAGCATATTCTTAGTCTCTTGACCTTCCTCATGGTCTTCTTGTCTCATGTTCATCTTTTCAAATTTAGAAATCATTCTAGGGAAATCTAAAACTTCATGTCTAGTAGCCTTACAACAAAGGCAAATAGGACCTTGACCAGGGAATTCCTTAGCAATATGTCTCGGTCTTCTACAATTATAACAAAGAGTTATGAGTCAATCTTCTCTTTCTCTTGAACGATCCCCAACCTTTCCTGTACTGCGCACTGGGATCACAGTGGTGGATCTCAAAAAATTATTTCTAGGATCCTGCATCCACTTGTTAGTCCAATAGTTATTTATATGCATAGGACTAACATATGTTTCACTAGTTCTATCAGATCTATTCATATCAAATATTATTTCTTCTAGTTGTGCCCTAGTTTTCATACTAGGAAAAAATCTATCAAATATACCTAGATCCATTCTTTCAAAACAAAAATTTTCACTTATCTTTCATTTATTAGAGCACAAAGATTTAAGATCTTACCTCTTTTCTTCAGATCGGGCTTATTTTCTTACCACAGAGTTTCGCAAGTCAAGTAGAGTACTACGCACTAAAGAAACAGATCTATGCACATAGCTTTCTCTTTTCTTCAGTTCCTAGCACTCACAATTTCAGGTCCCGGTAACAGAACCATTTGTTGGCACAAGGTAAGACCCAAGGTTCAATGCTTCAAAAACACACCAACGAAATCCTAACTACCAACCCTTTCGGAAACACCTGCGAAGAAGATGAAGTCTCACCCGAGGTAGAGGTAGGGGTAGTTGCAGGATTCAAGTGTCTACAACCTAGCCGGGACATAGATCTGTGATCACAGTACTTAACAAAGCACTTATCAGTTAACATTCATCAATATTTAACTCTTATCCACTTCACAGAAGAAAACCCTAATTACAGAACAACGTAGTATTCAACAAGATCTAACACATCCAAGCACTTAGCATATAGAAATAGATCAGATCTAGCATTCATTCACATCACTAAGCACTAAACTACCATATCATATACATCTCACATATATTTCTACACTAAGCATAACTCAAATAAAAACCATAATGCATAAAGAAACCACAACACATGATATTCGTGGTTCACCCCCAGTGTGGGGCTACATCCACCAACTCTTCTTCTCTTTATTATCTTTGTTCAATGTACAGAGCCACAAGATCCACTCCGCATAGGACAGGAGATCTGCACGCACCTTGCCAGATCCTCCTTCCCCGAGTTAGGTCACAACACAAATCATTCTTACACCGTTTGCACACCAGCTTCTTACAATCACTTACACTTAGCTCTGCAAGTCTTAACACATAGTATGCACAAAACCTTTAGCTTCACACTCAGATAAAAACATTCACTACTACTCACACTTAGCACATTGGCCTCATTATGCTTAACACCTCCTACTTACATCGCATGGTCTTCTATTTATACATTACAAAAGGGGCCAAAGCATGGGTAAACCCATGGGCCAACATCCCATACCCGTTACATAAACCCTAAACCCTAACCCCAAAAATCCCTAAAAAGGGGCTGAGATCCCGCGATCTCTGCTTCGCCTTGTGCTCCGCCTTGGACCATCCTATCGAAGTCCCAAAAATGGTTGAACATAACCAAGGATCTCCAAAACTTAGTCAAGGGCCAACAAGGATCATATACGAAAGGATTATAAAACTACCTGGTGTTTTGTACATCCTAGGATTGGCCAAAAATTTGATTTTTGTAAGCAAAATGGACGATGCAGGGGTAAAAACAATAATTGAAAAGGAAACCTGCAGGATGGTTCGAGGAGCAATGGTGTTGCTAAAGGGAGTTCGGTTTGGAAATCTATATAAGATACAAGGAAACACTATTAGTGATGGGTGTAATAGTTCCATTGTTCCTGATATTAGAGTTGAAGAATAAATAACTCCTACAGTCTCTGGATAAAAGTTTATTTTTTGGCATCAAAGACCGAGGAATATCAGAGAGAAGGGTCTTCGACTACTACATGGCAAAGGTATGGTTGAAGGTATGTCTAACTACTCTATGGATTTTGATTTTTGTGAGCATTGTGTATATGGGAAGCAAAATCGGGTAATATTCCCCTCTTGTGCAACGAGGGATGAAGGAATTTTAAAGCTAGTTCATAGTGATGTGTTTGGACCTGTGTTGGTTCCATCATTGGGAAAATATATGTAATATGTTTCATTTATATATGATTTCTCGAGGAATACTTGGATATATTTCCTCAGGAAGAAATCTAAAGTCTTTGATAGGTTTAAAGAGTTTAAGTCTCTTGTTGAGAATCAAACAGAGAAAAGAATTAATGTGTTGAGGACAGATAATGGTGGAGAGTTCCGTGGGAATGAATTTGAAGAATTTTGTAAGAAGTGTGGTATATAAAGGTAGAATACTAATCCATATACACCTCATCATAATGGATTTGCAGAAAGGATGAACAAGACGCTGATGGAAAAATAAAGGTGCATGCTCAGTGGTGTCGGGTTAGGGCAAGAATTATGGGCAAAGGTAGTGGGTACTGCATGTTACCTAATTAACAAATCTCCCTCATCAATGTTGGATGACAAGACTCCACAAGAGGTATGGACTGGTAAGAAACCTTCTCTCACACATCTCAAGGTATTTGGTTGTGAGGCCTATGTTCATGTTCCAAAGGAAAACGAGAGTAAGCTAGATAAGAAGGTTTAAAAGTGTATCTTTATTGGGCATAAATATGGTCTCAAAGGTTATAATATTTGGAACCTGGAAACTAAGAAGGTTGTGTATAGCCGAGATGTGGTATTTAGAGAAATGAAAGATGTTGTTAAACAAGAAATCTTACCAAGTAAGGAAGAACCAAAGAAAACAGATTTTGATTTAAAGGATGATGAATCAGACTCTACAGAAGAACAAGAATCATAAGAAGAATATCCTCATACTCCAGTATTGAGGAGATCGGGTCGAGAAAGAAGGATACTGGAAAGGTATACTCCATCTGATTTCCGTTAAAAATTTTATTTGTCTATTACTAATGATGATCCTAGAAGTGTCGGGGAGGCAGTGGATTCAGAGGATGGAAAGCTATGGAAAAAGGCCATGGATGAAGAAATCACAACCTTGGATAAGAATAATGCTTAGGATCTAGTGGAGTTGTCGACTAGAATAAATCCCAATGGCAACAAATGGGCATTCAAAAATAAGTTGAATGAAGAAGGAAAAGTGGAGAAATACAAATCTCGGTTAGTAGCAAAGGGTTATTGCCAGGTTGAAGGAATTGATTTTGGTTAGATTCTTTCTCCTGTTGCCAAGTTAACTTCTATAATATTTTTTCTATCTATTGATGTTGCATTTGATTTTGAGGTAGAATAGATGGATGTGAAGACAACATTCCTACATGGGGATTTGGAAGAAGAAATATATATGAAGCAGCCAGAAGGCTTTGTTGTGAAGGGAAAGAAGGAGATGGTATGCAAGCTAAAAAAATCCATGTATGGTTTAAAACAATCACCAATGATGTGGTATCAAAAATTTGATACTTATATGATGAGGCTTGGCTTCACAAGAAGCAACGAGGATCACTGTGTGTATTTTAAATTAATTGGTGATCATTTGATTTATTTGGTATTGTATGTGGATGACATGTTGCTAATAGGAAACAACAAGGAGATTATTCAGGATGTGAAAACTCAATTGTACTCTAAATTTGACATGAAGGATCTCAGTACTTCAAATTTCATTTTCGGAAAGGAAATTAAAATAAATTGGAAAAAGAGGAAACTCTTGTTAAATTAGAGAAAATATATCGAGACAATATTGCATAGGTTTAATATGCAAGAATGTGTTAGAAAAACAAGATCACGGAGAATTAAAATAAAATAAAATGCTGAAATAAAACACAGAAGATACACAATACAATAGAGACATAGATATACATGGTTCACCCAGTGTGGGTTAGTTCCAGCAGAGGAATTTATAGGTCCTTTGTTTTCATTATCCAACAAATGATGGGATACAACCTATAGCACACCCACTGTAACTTCCTCTTCTTTCTCGCACAATATCCTCTCTCATAATACAATATTCACAATGATGCATAACTGCAATACATTTCCCTCATAAAAGAGGGTTGCCTTCTAGGGTAAAAAACCCTAACATAACTTCTACCATTAGATCTACGAACTTATAATGAATGGTCCAGATTTACTATGAAATTACAATATACATTTACAAGGTAATTTTTCCTTCGGGGGATTTGCCCCCAAACCCGCATCGGGGAATGCTATCCCCCGAACCCTCATCGGGGGCCCTCTTGCCCCCAGACCCCCCAGCTGGGGGGGTGATTCCCCCAAACCCCACAGGGGGGAAAATCCCCCCTAAACCCCCCCCACGTGGAGAGGTGTACAATATTCTGGGGTGTACAGTCTTCATGGGGTATAAACATGGATAGAAACAAAGACCTATGAAACAAGAACATAATTAGGCTCCACAACCAACAATCTCCCACTTGGATACTGATCACAACAACTCCACTGTTGTTGTACCCGTTGGAATATACTCCACCTTGGACCTAGAAAATTTCTCATCTTCACCTTCATGATTGAAGATGAACTAAAACTGAGTAGGAACTCAATTTCTCCCTGGTTACTCCCTTTGTTAACATATTTGTAGGATTCTCGCTAGTGTGTATCTTTTCCAAATTCAAATGTCCATCTTCCAAGATGGATCGTATGAAATGGTACTTGAGTTATATATGCTTAGTCTTCGAATGGAAGGCTAATTTATTTGCAAGATGAATGGCACTCTCGTTGTCACAGTACAACCTACTATTCTCTTGCTTCTTTCCCAATTCATCCATAAACCCCTGTAACCAAATCATCTCTTTACTAGCCTTTGTAGAAACAACATACTCTGCCTCTATTGTAGAAAGTGAAAAAACCTTTTTCATTTTCGAAACCCAACTTATTGTTGTTCCACCTACAATAAAAACATACCTTGTGGTGCTCCTCCTGCTATCTTTATCAACTGCCATATCTGAATCAACATATCCCTGTTGAACAATGTCAGCACCTCCAAAACATAATGAATGAGTAGCGGTACCTTTCAAATACCTGAGAATCCACATTACTTCCTCCCAATGTTCTTTACCTGGATTCTTCATATACCTACTTACAACTCCCACTGCATGTGCAATATATGGTCTTGTGCAAACCATCACATATATCAAGTTTCCAACTGTTGATGAATAAGGGACCCTCGACATGTTTTTTATCTCCTCATGTGTCTTGGGACACATTTCCTTGGTTAATTTGAAATGGTTGGCCAAAGGTGTACTAACTGGTTTTGCATTCTGCATTCTAAACCTCTCCAACACCTTCTCTATGTACTCACCCTAAGACAATGTCAATTTGTGATTTTTCCTATCTCTTGTTATTCTCATACCAAGGATTTTCTTTGCAACACCCAAATCCTTCATCACAAATGAATTAACTAATTTCTTCTTGAGCACATTTATATCCTGCATATTAGACCCTGCAACAAGCATGTCATTTACATACAATAGCAAGATAATATAGCTTCCATTTTCTATCCTTTTAAAATAAAAGCAGTGATCAAAATGACATCTATTATAACCTTGTTCTATCTTAAACCTATCAAACTTCAAATACCACTGCCTTGGAGCTTTCTTTAGACCATACAAGCTCTTCTTCAACCTGCATACCAATTTTTACTTCCCTTTGACCTCATACCCCTGTGGCTGTTGCATATAAATCTCTTCCTCCAAATCCCCATGGAGAAAAGATTTTTTTACATCTAACTATTCAAGATGTAAATCTTCTACTGCCACAAGACTTAAAATCATGGGTGATTTTAAGAACCCCCTTAAATTTATATGTATAATAAATGTACATGTTTAATTACAAA
>ML827316.1:33358-49270 GCA_009831015.1 Picea engelmannii | reverse complement strand
GTCTTCTACTTTGTTATAATTGCAAATTTTACAAATTATTTCTTCCCACAATGTCTTAAGTTTTGTCCACCTTTCAATTTCACTATGAATCTCATGATACTTTATTTTTATTTTTGAAATATTTAAATTTATTCTTGATGCTAGCATCAATAAAGAGATCATTTTAATCATCTAATTTAAGATTAATGGCCTATTTGTAGTAAATCATATTTTTATTTTTCTCAATCTCACAACACTATAGTTTATCTGTAAAACTAGTTACAATAATATTATTAATGGTCCCTATCACTTTTATGTGTATATGTACACAAAACTAATAAACACAAACATGTCATTGAAGAGTGAACTAATCTCGGAGCAAGCGGGACTCTTTGACAAGGTAGATTCCCTCGAAATCACCACATATACTCCCCACTAAGCCCTCCAATATAAACTCTTCTGCCGACCCTGCCTATCCTTCGTACATACCTGCTCAGACTACACTTGACTCCTCTCCCATACTGCCTAGAGCTGGTCACACTATTACACAGGCAACACTTCTAGCTACAAACTCACCCAGCCATGCTAAAAAGGGACGAAAGGCGTGGAAGTCGATTAGAAGATCAAAGAGGCTGATTCTTGGTGACAGAGTTGGTTTTGAAGAGCTCTGCAAGATGTCTACTTGCACCCTGGTGGGCCGATTCTCCTATAAATGTTCCAGCACATTACCCCTGGAGGAATGGACTAAGCAAATTTGGTATCCCTTTTTGGGTTACACACCAGAGATACAATATCTAAGAAATGGCTGGTTGAGCTTCCACTGCAACACTCCTGAGGATGCTTCCCTCCTTCTTTCCTCCTCATGGGTTGAAGGAGGTAGCAGTCTCATGCTCAAATGCTGGAGGCTTGCTTTCAACCCGGACACTGAGGTCTTCCTTTTCAGACACATCTGGGTGCTTCTCCCAGGCCTACCACTTTTTCTCTGGAACAAAGGAGCGCTGACTGCTATTGCAAACTGCCTGGGCAGGCTCATTTCTCTTGACTCTCTCTCGCACACAGGTCACTTGAGGAAGCTGGGTAGGGTCTTGGTTGAGATTGATATTTCCTCCGGACTGCTGGAATCCTTGGAAATCGAGTGGAGAGGTCGCATACACCTTCAAAAGCTGGATTATCTCGGAATTCCTTTTCGCTGCAACCTCTGCCGGGAAACTGGCCACCTTCGTCGCACCTGTCCTGGTAAGTTACACTCTGACCCCTCTGAAGATCTAGATCTACACCTAAATCCTCCTGCTTATATGGAGGTGGACCCCTCTCTTTCCTTTCTAGACTCGCCCACACAACCGTCCTCTCCTCCACTTACTGGACTGGCTGCTTCCTCGCTATCCAAACTGAAATTGTTATGTCCTTCTTTGTATAAATCTCTCTCGGTTGCTGAGAAGGAACTCTCCAGTGGCTTCACTTGGCTCTCCAATACACACTGTGTAAATGATTCGGGAGCTGGTGAGACAGGCATACTTGCTCCTCTACAGACTGGCGCTCCCTCCGCTGTCCACTTGCCCTTGTATCATACTCCAGCCAGCCCCTTGGATGTGCCATCCTCTCCTACCACCTCCCCTATTGAACTGGATGTTTCCTCGTCGATACTTCCTGACTATAGTCAGCCTACTGACGAAGGCTCTAAGCTTCTGGCAGAGTTAAACTCCTCCTTCCCTGCTACAGATCCTCTAGAAAATTTCACTCATCTCCCTGTTTATCAAGGGAAAGAGCTCATCAACACAGCCTGTGGGGAGGGTTCATCTTCCACTAGACCCACCGATACTGAGGAGAAGTCATTTGCTTGGTCTAGAGGCATAGGTGTGGAGCTCTCTCCACTTCAGATGCGCAGCACCAGAAAGAAAAAGGAACAACTGAACTCCACACAAGTTCCTGCTGTCAACCCCTCCCAGGACAGAAAGGCCCTTAGAGCAATGAAGGCCTTGGCACGATCAAAGTAATGATTGTGCTCTCACTTAATATTCGGGGTATCGGAGGCCCCCTCAAGATGACTTCCTTCCGACGACTTCTGGAGACCACGAAGCCCGACATTATTTTTCTTCAAGAGACCCTTACGGTGGAGCAAAAAGATCGAGACTTCCTGCATCATTTCCGATCTTCCTGGGTTACTGTGGTTGTTAATTCTCTGGGTAATTCTGGTGGATTTCTGATGGCGTGGAATCCATATTTATTTGAGCTACGTCCCTTTCTTTCCAGGGGAGGTATTCTGCTTATTGGCCTCTCCCTTGCAACCAATCAGGAGGTGGCCTTCCTCAACGTCTATGGCCCCTGTATAGATAAACTGCCTTTCTGGACACACCTATCTAAGAGTGGAATTCTTTCGATTCCCAACCTCATTCTGGGGGGCAACCTTAACATAATTCTATCGGCTGAAGAACACTGGGGAGGCTCTTTCCTGTCGGGATCTGCTGAGGCTTCATACAAACAGATTTTTGATTCTAATAATCTTATAGATGTATTGCCGACCTGCCTGACCCCCACCTGGAGTAATGGTCGTGTAGGCCGAGATGCTATTGCTCGACGACTGGATCGCTTCCTTGTGGCCGAGAGTCTCCTGTCATCATCTGTTGCTCCGACTTCGTGGGTGGTGTATCCTTTCTATTCGGATCACGCCCCTGTTCTTCTCAAATTGCAGCCTACAGTACACAGACCGACTCCCTTCAAATTAAATCATTGCTAGTTAGCCATCGATTTCTATTCGGAACTTGTCCACGCTATCTGGACCGACCACTGTTTTCTTGCGGAGGAAAATCCACAAATCCGCCTGGTCTGGAAGTTAAAATTTCTCAAAACAAAAACGATTGGGTGGCTAAAGGAAAAGAAAATAGCGGAGGGGGCCCGCCTACAATTGCTGGAGTCGCAGATCAATTCGCTTTTACACAATTCCACTACCTCGGCCTTGAATGTGGGGGAGTCCGACAGCCTTCGACAGCTTGAAACACACAGAGCGACCATTTTACGAGAAGAGGAGTTTTGCTGGAGATTGCGCAGTCGCGCTACTTGTCTCAAATGCGGAGATACAAACTCCAGTTTCTTTCATAAGGTAGCCAGTTTTAATAGAAATAAAAAATCTATATGGTCTATTGAAAGTGAAGAAAATGGTCAAATTCGTGGGCAAAAAGATCTACTGACAGAAGCTGCCTCACATTGTTCACATTTGTACAAAGCATCTAACAACCTTAATCTCCGAGAGAAGGTATCCATGGCAAGTCTGTTTCCTCGATTGGTAACTGATGAGGAAGCCACTGTTCTCTTTAAGCCTGTTACTCTCACTGAGCTCAAAGATATCCTGTTACTTTTTAAAAAAGAGCGGAGTCCGGGGCCAGATGGCTGGACCACGGAATTTTTTATTTACTATTTTGATCTAGTTGGTGCTAACCTTCTTCGGATGGTTGAGGATTCTCGTCTCAAGGGAAAGATTGCTGGTGGCATTAACTCTACATTCCTAGTTCTTATTCCGAAGGAAAGCAACCCGATCTCCTATAATGACTTTCGACCGATTGCCCTGTGTAACCTTATCTATAAGGTCATTGCCAAAGTCATCTCAAATCGCATCAAGCCATATCTAGGGAAGATCCTTTCGGAAGGACAACTTGGTTTCTTGAAGGGCAGAAGAATACAAGATGCAATCGGAGCTGCCCACGAGTGCCTCCACAACATCAAGCATAAAAACCAAAAAGCGCTAGTCTTGAAACTTGACCTTAAGAAAGCATTCGACTGCATAGATTGGGAGTTCCTGAGGCTCATTTTACATGCTGCTGGTTTCGGTGACAAACTCACAAGCTGGATCCTGTCCTGTGTTACCAATGCAAATATTGTTGTCTTGATCAACGGCGAAGCTTCACCTTTTTTCAAAATTGAGAGGGGGCTCCGACAGGGATGCCCACTCTCCCCTTACCTCTTTATCCTGATTATGGAGGGTCTTAGTCTTCTTCTCACACAAAGCTACAATGCTCACCTTATTTCTGGCATAAAGGTTTCAAAGTTTATTAATATCTTCCTCCTTATGTTTGTGGATGATGTACTCATCCTGACAAAAGCAGACTTTGCTGAATGGCTAGTTATACAGGATATTCTCAGCCTTTTCAGCTCGGTTTCAGGATTATCCATCAACCACTCGAAGTCCACAGCCCACTACTGGGGACTCTCGACCCCTGATCTTCTCCGATTCAAGGATCACCTTCCCTTCTCCTTCCTTGATCTAAAGGAGGGGTTCAGATACCTTGGGTACCAGCTGAAACTGGGAGCTACCCTCCCGGAGGACTGGCACTGGTTAGTTGCAACATTTGAAAGAAAAATTGATTTTTGGTGCAATAAGTGGCTGTCCATGGGGGGTAGGTACATCCTGATAAAAACAGTGCTGGAAAGTCTTGCCATTTTCTGGATGACCCTTGAGCGGGTTCCAAAAAAAGTCATCCATATTCTCTGCAGACTTGCCTTCAATTTTTTGTGGAATGGACAGGCCTGTAGATGGCGAATTCATCTCTGTGGTTGGGAAACGCTCTCCAAACCCCGAAGAGTGGGGGGCTGGGGTCTTAAGAACCTCTTTATTTTCAACACTGCCCTCCTTGCTAGCTCATTTTGGCGAGCAGCAACTCAGGAGTGTATATGGCACCGAATCATTGCAGACAAGTACATGGGCTCCTTACCGTTTAGCGCTTGGATACGAAAGTCTTCACTACAGCAAAAGTGGGCTTCCCCCTTCTGGAAAGGCCTGGTTGCCGCTTCGCCTGTGATCCTCCATTGGCTCCGATGGAAGCCTGGATCTGGAAAGGAGATTTCATTGGGAAAATATTTGATCCTCGGGCTGGAGGATAGTTCTCTCCTCTCACCTTCTATTTGCCTTCATCTCCGTTCATTGAATTTATTGACCCTAGATCGTGTCCAATTACCGACTAGAGATCACACTTTGCCGGATTTTTGGTTGGACTGCAGGGACCTGTCACTTAGTGGACAGTGGGTGGCTGAGTGGTCTCATTTTACTCTTGCTCTCAGAAGCGCAGGTATCACCTTAACTGATTTGCCAGATACTCTGCTGTGGGCGGGAGGGGATGCCACGGGTATCATCTCGGTAAGAAACCTCTACATGGCCCTCCTCTCCCAAAACTTACTTTGCGTTGACTCCTCCTGGTTCTTCCAGATTTGGAACTGGACTATCCCGCTCAAGGTCAAACTATTTCTCTGGATCGCAGGGAAGGAGAAGATCCTAACCTGGGATTCGCTCCAACGACGTGGTAGGGAAGGGCCTAGTATCTGCCTTTTATGCCGACGGGCTCCTGAAGACGTTCATCACCTTTTTATCCACTGTATCTTTGCGAGGGAGGTCTGGACCTATTTGCTAAACCATTTCTCGCTCCCTTTCACCTGGCAAAGCGACTCCCTCTCGGACTGTTTTCAATTATGGAACTCCCAAAGATCTCCTCCTTATTGCCTGACAGCCCATGTCTGCTGGAAACTATGGCTCACAAGGAACAGAGCGACCTTTGAGGATCGGTTTCCATCCCTGCAGTCAGTTGTTTACATTTTCACAAAGCTCCAGATTTTAAGCTGCCAGAAGGTTATACACTCGCCTGCTTTGATGGTGCTGCGCAGGTTACTGGTCGTTGTGGCGCGAGAGGTATCTTCAAATCTCACCAATCAAGGATTACTAAATGGTATTTCAACTGTGGTGTGGGCTCGAACACAAAAGCATAGCTCCTGGGGCTCTGGACCACACTCTTCTTAGCTTCCTCGTGGTCTATCAAATTCATGATTGTTCTAGGTGACTCGCGTGTTGTTATTGATTGGATTAATCAAAAATCCAATCTTTGCTCCATCCACATTGAAGGTTGGAAACTTAAAACACATGAGTTGTCAAAGCACTTTTCAGACATCAGGTTTCATCATTTTTCCAGATCATTCAACAGTGAAGCAGACACACTATCTAAGAAAGCACTAAGTGCAGAGGTCGGTAGACTCTCCATTTTCCACTCTGATAGTGGAATTGATAGCTCTACGACTTGCATTAGTATCTTATGATCGTGTTTACTATCCGCTTCTATATGGATGTGATCTTTTGGATTGCCTGAGGTTGATGACACGACTGGATACAGAGTGCTACTGATTTTCCTGAACATGCTTCCTGTTCGATTTGGTTGGAAACGATATTGGGTTGCCTGTGGTAGAAGACAGGTTTCTGTACAGTGTTAGGCCGGTGACCTGCGAGTCCCGTTGACTGTTGTCCCTCATATTCTTGGCGACTTTATTGTTTCATCTGCTATCAGACTGCTTGGCTCACGGACAGTGTTACAATGCATGCTGCTGACATGCTGTAAATGGATTTATATTAATTATAAATTTGAGTAATTTTTCTTTGGAAAAAAAAATGTCATTGAAGAGAATTAAACCATTATGAAGACTTTAGTATCACCCAACTTTCATTGACTTGACAAGCCACTAGTCACAAATTTGACAAAATTTGAAAAACAAACAAATAAATAAATATTATTTTTTCTTTTTCTCTTTAGTTTTTATTTGATTTATATTATTATTTTCAAATTTGACAAAATTTGAAAAACAAACAAACAAATAAATAAATATCATTTTTTTTTCTTTTTAGTTTTTATTTGATTTGTATTATTATTTTCAAATATTGATATTTTTAAAATCAATTATTTTTATATTTGTTTATTATTTTTGTTGTTGTTGTTGTTTTACATTGATTTGTTTTTAAATGTTTTTATTATTTTTTTTTCATAATGTCAGTTAGATTTTGTATTAAAGAGATCTTTGGTCGAACCAAACAATAGTGTAATACAAAAGATTTAAAAATTGGCCATAACATCCAAACAAAAATATGCATAGTCAAGTCCAAAACATTATATCATAACCTATACTGCTCCAAACCAAATAGTCCTTGTTGATGTTTGTAGCATTTGATAAGTACATCCACATAGGTCTAAGTGTCTAGACGTGTGGAAGTCGTCCAAATCCTTCTACCTTGTTGCTTTACTTTAGTTAAAGGAATTATTAAAGTAAAGTGATTTATTAGTAATAGTGAGTTGAGTTTTATTTAAAGAAATGATTTAATTAGAATTAATGAATTAAATAATATTCATTGATCTCAAGTGAGGTGAGAAGTAATCTCAACCATCAATCACTTTGGAGATTAGGGTTAGGTCATAACTCAAGATTATAAAATAAAGGCTAGGGTGAAGGATAAATATACTTGCGAGAGACATTGTATGTTGATACACTTTTGGAGAGAAAATGAGGACTTTTGCTCAAGAGAGTTGGATCATAAAGGACCGTGATTCAAGGAGATATTGGATAGGTGGAGAAGGAATTTCATCTAGAGATCAGGTCTAGGAGAAGAGAGAACAAAGGAAGCCACAAGTAGGATTATGTAGACTGAATCCACAACAACAGGGTTGCATCGTACGAAGTTTTGTACAATATTTGAGTGTGTGTACCTAGGTTTCAATGGAGATAGGAATGTATATGTGTGTTTTCTTAAGGAAAGGCGCATACATCTTTGGAAACATGGAAAATTGGGATCGTACAACAGACTGTTGATTTAAAACACTGTTTTACAGTCTGAAAGTCAACCTCACAAGGGTATAAATCCCTCTGAATTGTTAGAGAGGTGGTACTCCTCTTTTTCTTATAATTCCATGAAATAGAATAAAACAAAGTCTGAGAAGGACCAGACTTAATATTTACATTCACATTCACATTCACATTCAAAACAAGAACAACACCTGAGATTGGGACCAAGTGTTTTAAATGAAACTCATATTTACAATATTTACAACACAAATAGATAAGATGAACATAAAATATAAGGGACTGATATATCCATCACAACAGTGAACAATATCCACGGATAGAGAGAACATAAAATGGACCACAATTAGAAGAGAACTTTAAATTACCATTCCATAAAGAACCAAAAATATTATGTTGGATAAAACATTTGGAAACTCAAGTTTCAAATCAAAATATTTGATAATACAATAATGTAATATCCCAAGTAGCTCTCTTGGAGTCTCAAAATAATAATATGTCTTTAAGTCTTTAAATACAAAGGTAAATGTATTTAAAGAAAATAAAATGCATTCTCCCTTCAAAGAGGCCTAGGATAGAGCTCCTGCAGACCATAAAGTGAGAATACCTGGAAGATAAAATAAGGAAAACCAAGAATCAGCCTAAATCTCATAGAATATTGAGAAGACAAAGGTAGTATGATAAATTATTGTAGCAGAAAGGGACGTAGAGAAAAATGAAAGGGTAAAGTTAATGTTTGACTCATTGTGGTGGAGAGATCTCATAACCTTTACTTGCTTGCAGCAGGCTCCTTTATAGGTGTATTTTTTGGTTGAGGTGGCATAACTGATGTAACTATTTCTTGATTTTTTGGTTCAGTAATTTTGATTAACACCTTTTTCAACCACTCCTCAATGTACTCCATTAACGGTGCGATGGAAATTTCATTCTTAGTTTTAATTTCAAATAATTGATTTTCAAATTCCCTCAAATATAGCTATGATTGATGCAATGTTTCATCCATTTTATAATTCCTATTGATATGCCGAACTAACCATTTTTCAACTTCATCTTCAGAAAATTCTATAGATTCAGTAAATTCATTAGCCCAAGTATTGTATTGTCTTCATATTTCTCCAATAAAGAATTTATCTAATGAATAAAATGGTAAAATGAAAGGCTTATCCTTACTACCAAATAACATAATTATAATAAATTCTTCAAACAATTCATAAACCCCTTTCCCAGAGAGAAAGGCAGTTGCTTCCAGGGATAACCTTGATGTGTTCTATCCAAATGTTACTTTTTTGAATTTTTAAATGAAGTTATTATGAACTGGGTAGAAACTGTATTGAGATTTATTTCTTTATAGGACCGAATAACATACATTTCTAGCTTCAACTTAAAATCAACATGCTTTCCCATGGAAATTCTTCAAAGACATGGCCATGAGCGTTGGAGAAAATGAGGTAAGAAGTCATGTAAAACCTTTGAGTCTTTTTTAGGTTATTTATTTGTAAGGAAATTTCATTTGAGATAAGATAACCCTAATGAATGATGGATTTTTCTTGCAAGGCACAATGCATAGCATATATAACATTTCTTGATACAAACATAGTAGACTCTAAACCGATAATGCGGGAAAATAACCATGCATATTCTTTGTACGAGTATTTTAATGAAGTTACCTCAATTCTAAGAGTACCAAGGTTACTAGTCGGATCCTCCAAGTAATTGCTCAAGACTTTGTTTCCTCCTTTATGTTGCTTCATAAATTTTTTGGCTTCCTTTCTCTTGAATTGCATAGTAGGTGCAAGAAGTCGTAGCATTTTGGAGAATGTTGAAGGAGATAGAGGAATGGATTGATGACCTTGCACTTGAATTATACTTCGTTCAGAGATGATTTTTTCTGTGCACCATTGAATAATCTCTTTCATGTAAGTTACCTATGGAACACATCCTTCTAATGTTATTCTGAGGTCCATATTAGGTTTGTTTTAATTTTCGGTCAAGGAAAGAGCCTTGTAGTACTTATATTCTCTGGACCACTAGAATTGTTTATCTTCATGCCCAGTGTGTTCAGTGTATCTCCACAAAAAAATTCATTTTTCTTACCTGGCATTCTTTTATGTTTTTGAAAAAGATGGCGCTACTGTCGATACTTACAACTTGACATATTTTGTTTTATTAAATTCTACTACGTACTACCTTTATAAATCAATCAATCATAGATCATGCTTTCAATATCACCAACTTACATGAGATTTGGATTTATTGCGACCTTTAATCGATGTGTTATGCATTAATAATGACATTATTCTTATACGAGTGGTGAATGAAGTGGAGGGGATAATAAATGTGATGAGAAGTGGTGATGTTATATTATGATAGATGGAAAATGTTAAGTATTAAGGTGAAAAATGATGTATGGGGAGTGTGAAATGTATAACACAGAAATGTGGAGTTGCGGACTTGCGGACCTATAATCTTGTGAATGTGACTATGGGAAAGGGTGAAGAGTTCTGCATTGAATTGAAAATATGGTTAACTATTTAAGAAGGATGTAGAATTGTGAACTTAAGAACTCAAGTAAAATACTAATGGGAAACGTGCAATTCTACATCCACCTTGGTGAAAAATTGACTAAGTATCGAAAAATTGGAAAAAGGAAAAAGGAACAATGCATTTTGGTGAGTGCAGGGTTGCGAACCTCGACATTCAAGAAAGTTTTGACTAATGACATACAACTTTGTAACTGCATTTTCAAAAAGTAACTAAGTATAAAAGGTGAAAGTGAATTTAAGAGGTACATGGAGGCAAAAGGTAAGAAATTTTAATAGTGAATGCGAACCTACGGTATGGCAGACCTATATACCTGCAAATTTGAGATGTGTGCCACCTCGCTCCACATTGTTCAAAAAATGACCAAGTGTTCAGAATTTTTTTATAGGAGGGAAGAAAAATGAAGGAAAAATAAGCAAGAAAAAGGGTAAGGGAAATCCTAAAATTGGTTAAGTGAAAAAACACCAAATTGGTCAAGAATATGGATCAAAACATACCAAAAGTTTTGTAAAAGGTAAGAGTTTTAGTTCAATGTGTAGTGAATGGGTGAGAAACTCAATTTAAAACATCAACACAAAACATCCACAAAATATACACCAGCAAGCAAGGCTTGAATAGTCTTAGACCATTATTTAGAATATAAATGGAATTATGGAATACTTAGTAGAAAATGTAAAATACATGCATCAAGTTACATCAAGTAATTCTTAAACACATATAGTAGAAATTTCATCAAGAAGGAACCTCCTAATCAACAAGAGAGTACTTTGATAACCCTTGCACCATTTTTCAAATAGTAAATCATTCACTGCATAAAGGAACAAGTACTAGGATGAATCCTTCATCAATAGCTAGCATTAAAGTAATATTGAGACACAGAGACGACAATAGGAGAAGAAATCGAGCATTTAACTATTCAACATTCTTAAGTTTGATACATATATATAGTTTGGAAAACTATGCTATAGATTGAAAGTAAATAAATGAGTCACACCATAGCCACTCTCTTTTCTCTCTAAGAGTTACATCCATCGTAAAATAGCCAAATACATAAAAAAATATCTCTAGGAGGTTGCAACTTTCCCCATGCATTGGATTATGTTCCTTGGAGATATGTGTCAATAGACAGACAGACAAAAATCCAACAAACTGCTAGATTTCAAGAAGTTGTTGGCAATATTAAATACAACTACAACTAACTCATTGCATGGAGATTTAAGTATGCTGGATGCTAGGTAAAAGTGTCCCTTGATGTCTAAATTCCTCCTAGGGAACCATTCAAACCTCCTTATATAGGTGGAAACCCTCCTACAACTCAGATTTATCAAAATGTTAGAGTTTGCAACACATCTATAGGATTCACTGCAAACTTTATTGTAGGTGATGTTTTCAACTTTTCTCCCAAACGACGAACTGAGTCAGGCTGATTTTTAGTCAAAAATTCAAATACATTATGTTTCTCCTCAACAAAACATTTCAGAAAAACCCAGTTTGTATATTTCAAGATATGATGAAAATACGACTTTACTTCTTACTAATTTGCTGCAAACTGTTTTAATTTTAGCAGTTCGCAGTACCTTTAGCATAATGCACTGCGAACTTCCTGTATATGTCATTTTTCTTTCTGATCACTACAATTGATGTCAAAACCATGGAGTCAAGCTTCAAACCTCTTTTGATTCCTTGTATAACCTCTGAACCATGCAAGATGACTCCCAAAAACAACAAGTGAGAAAAATCATGAACAACATAAGGTGCTCCTTTAATTGTTGAACTTATTTCTTTGGTGAGTATCCATGACAACTAAATCAAAACCCCCCTATGATAACAACTGTTACCATAGTTAGTGATGAAAACTAACAATTTAGGGTTTTGTTGTTTGATTGGCAATAGTTAGGGTTTTTCTAGCAAGAGGATTTGTGCTTAAAGCAACAGTGCAGAAACTGAAAGAGACTAAAAATGAGAAATGGAGGCAAAGATAACAACTTAAACCTAAAAGAAACCTCCAATAGACAAATTTCCGAGTGACTGTGTAAAACAGAGCGTTTGCAATGCACTTTCTCAGTTTACAACAAATTGACAATTTGCAGCAACGAATTTTTAGTCTAGGTTTTTCATCATAAAGATTTGTAATTTCATAGGTAAGGAGAGGAATATGATGATGAGTGAGGTGATGATTTTCAAACCTGAGTGAAAGTGAGGTCATCTTGGGATTTTAGAAAATGTGTAAAACAAAGGATTCATAGCGCATCCATTTTGCAATGAATCTACCAGTATGTAGCGCACTCTTTGCAAAAGGAAATGAAGATATAAAATGATAAACCCTCCCTTTGAAAACAACCCTTTATAGCTGCTTGATGGTGTGATGTCACTGAAAACTAGAGTTCATCATTGGATACTTTTTCAAAGTGATAATCATAAAAATATTTGGCACATGCTCTATTTTTTAATTGTTGTGAACTTTAGGAGAGTCTCTTGACTCTTGAACATTCCATGTGTTAATACGTATATTTCTTGGTTATTCATCAAGAAGAAAAGCTTACAGATGTTACAATACAACATTACGCAAAATCGTAGAGAGTGGCAATGTAAAATTTCATGAAGGAGGGAACCAGAAGGTGAAAGCACAAGTAAATGTTCAAGCATATGAGCATGGATGAAAAGAAGAAAAAGAAGAAGGAGAAGAAAATGAAGAAGAATAAAAAAAATGTCAACATACAAATACACCATCGATATTTTTCTGAAAGAATTATTTAGAAAATATAATTCCTGGTGATAAAGATACGAGTTCAATCTACAAGAAGTCTAGCTAGTGCACCAGAAAATGCAAACTTCTCCTTTCTATCTAAAATAGAGCCTAATAATTTTATGGAAGCCAACGAAGACAAGCATTGGATTGATGCTATGGAAGAAGAGCTAAATCAAGTTGAGAAGAATAAAACATGGGAACTTGTTCCAAGGTCAACATATAAAAATGTAATTGGAACCAAGTGGGTTTTTAGGAACAAGTTGAATGAATATGGGAAAATAATAAGAAACAAAGCAAGATTGGTTTGTAAAGGCTATTCTCAAGTTAAAGTTATTGATTTCAAAGAAACATTTTCCCCGGTTGCTAGACTAGAAGCTATCATAATGTTTTTGGAATTCACATGTCTCAAGAACTACAAAATATATCAAATGGATGTTAATTTTACCTTTATCAATGGAAATTTAGAGGAAGAAGTATACATTGAAAAACTAGAAGGATTTTTGTTATCATAAAATAAGGACCATGTGTGCAAACTGAAGAAAGCACTTTATGGGATAAAACAAACTCCCAAAGCCTGATATTCAAGACTTGATAAATATCTACAACAACAAGGCTTCAAAAGAGGAATTGGTGACAATAATATCTACATCAAGACAGTGGTAGAAAATTAGTTGATTTTTGTGGTTTATGTAGATGACATTATTTTTGGAGGCAGTATGAACAAAATGTGATTTTTTCAATAGAAATGCAAAAGGAATTTGAGACGTCTATGCTTGGTGAACTATCATTCTTTCTTGGATTACAAATTTCTCAATTTGATGAAGGCATATTCATTTCACAAACAAAGTACATCAAGGAAATGTTGAAGAAATTTAGAATGGAAGATTGTACACCAGTCGACACACCTATGGTCACAGGTTGTAAATTGAGAAAAAATGATGAATCTTCGAAAGAAAATCAAACATTGTATAGGTCAATGATTGGAAACCTACTATATGTGATGACATCATTTCTAGACATTATGCAAGCAATAGGATTGGTTGCATGATTTCAAGTTGCACAAAAAGAAACTCATGTGCAAGCAGGAAAAAGGATATTCAAAAAACTAAAGGGAAAGTTAGACTTCAACTTATGGCACTCAAGAGGTGAATATTTTATTCTAACAACATACACAAGTGCATATTGGGCAGGTAGTGTTGATGACATAAAAATTACAAGTGGAGGAGCATTCTTTCTGGGAAATAGTCTAGTGTCTTGGTTGAGCAAGAAACAATATTTAATATCTCTATACACAGTAGAAGTTGAGCATATTGCAACAACAATATGTTGCACACAAGTTCCGTGGATGAAGCAAACACTACATGATCTCAAGGTATAATATGATCAACCAATCTCAATCATCTGGGAAAACACAAGTGCAATCAACATTTCAAAGAATCTTGTTGTGCACTCAAAGATGAAGAATATTCTCATCAAGTACCACTTCCTAATAGAACATGTAGCCAAACAAAGTGTCAAGCTAGAATACATTTCCACCAAGGAACACACTGCATATATTTTTACCAAACCCCTTTCTAGAGAAACATTTCTATATCTCAGACATAAGTTGGGAGTGATATACCTCTCATATTGTTAGTAAAGAAGCACAACTCAAGGAGATAATTCCTTTTCCAGTGATGTCAAAAGGGGAAATTACAAATAGGGGTAGAGTTGCAGACAATGGGAGGAGAATTATAGATAGGGAGAGTTGCAGACAAGGGATAATTATTTCAATTTCTGGAGGATTACGTGTTCTTGAGTATAGGGTTGCCATCAATGAAAAAGGAGGATATTCTTGAATAAATTATTGTCATTAATGTCAAATTTAAGTATTCAAATATAAATATTCAAAGGAAAGTTGACTTTAAGAAATACAAAAAGGAAGTGGATTATAAATTAAGTTACGTGAAAGTGGATTAAATATGAAGTTATGTGAAAGTGGATTAAATATGAAGTTACATGAAAGTGGATTAAATATAAAGTTATGTGAAAGTGGATTAAATATGAAGCTATGTGAAAGTGGATTAAAAAGTAAAAGTGAATCAAAAAGTGAAAGTGGAGTAAAAATGCACATGATATTTGCACATGGTTTTAAAACCCATGGTGGTATTTTTCCCATGGTATGTTGAAAACTAAATAAAAAAAAAGGAAATTAATTAGTTATTTAATGAAGTTCACATCTTTTCAAATGTACATGACTTTTCATGTAGAATTAATGGTAAAGTATAAAACGAAAAGAGTATTGTGAGGAAAAGTGTGTGGGGGTGAAGAGTAGAAATATAATATTTACATATGAAAATATAATATGAATTTGTTTTGAATATTATTTAAAAATAAGAGAGTGATGAAGTATGTGATGATCCGGCCAATAGATCTTGAAAAAGTAGAAGAAGCAAGTGCTGACAAAATATGACGAAAGAATAATAAGTGAGTGTTGAGATGATCTGGTGAAAGTAAAAGGAGTGAGCTATGAGTAGATATGATGAAAGAAAAAGAAGTGAGTGTCGAGTTGATCTAGCGAAACCAGAAGGAGTGAACATCGAACAGATTTGGTGAAATCATAAGTAACAAGCGCAAAGAAAAATTGGTGAAAGAAAAAATAATGAGCACATAACAGATTTGGTGAAGACAAAAGAAACAAGCAGATCAGTGAAGGAAATGCATATGAAGAATTTGTAAACTTGTAAGTAAGTTGGTGCCTACAAAACAAACAATTGTGGGGATTGGTATCTCTAGTAGGTTGGTTCCTACAAACAATAGTGGGGATTGGTGTCTCCAGTAAGTTGGTTCCTACAAACATTTGTAACACTAGGTTGGTGCCTACAAATTTATAAAAACAAGTTTTTGTGGTTTTCTCCCGAAAGGGTTTCCACGTAAAATATTGTGTTTTCTAGTTAAATTTATGCGATTACTTCATTATGGTTTATGAGTGTTAAAAATGAAAAGATAGACTTATATTGATTCAACCCCCCCTCTAGTATAAGTGTGTGCTCAATAGAAAATTG
>ML827315.1:17320-33586 GCA_009831015.1 Picea engelmannii | reverse complement strand
GTACCCAATGAACACCTCAGATTCACTTGACATCTGCCACAATGACGAAAGCTAACATAAAAAATGACACATCCATAATACCAAAAGAAATTAGAAAGTAATAGTACAAAGACTATACATATGTTACAAAAAGTTACCCACGGTGACCTACCTATGAGTAATACTTCTTGAGGTAGAGCCCATTTCTAGTCTCTGCCAAAGCATTTCCCTCAAAGTCAACCAGACGATAAGCGCCCTTTTTTAGAACCTCTTTTATGACGAAAGGTCTGAACCACATGGGTTTGAATTTTCCAGCCCCCAGGGGGTTCTTATCTTGGTCATAGACCAGGACAAGGTCACCTTCATATAAAATCTGAGGACAAACGGATCGATCATACTGACACTTGAATTTATGTTTGTGAGCCTCGTTGACCAGGGCCACATCACGATGTTTCTCATTGAGTCACTCAAGGTATAATAACCATTCTTCAAGTGGAGAAGTCTCTGGCAATAATTGTACTACCAAATTTAGGGACGGGATCAAACATTCAATAGGCAAGACTTCTTCCAACATGTAAACGAGTTGAAAATGTGAGAAACTGGGTGTAGTCTTAACAGACGTTCGGTAAGCCCATAATGCCGAGTATAAAATCAAATGCCAATTTGACTTGGATGAGTTGGTCGTTCGTTGTAGGATGGTCTTAAGAGATTTATTTACAGCTTCCACCTGACCATTTGCTTGGGGGTAGTAGGGTGATGAGTGTTTTTTCCGCAACCCAAGCTTTGATGTTAACTCAGTCATCATCTGGTTTTGAAAGTGACTTCCATGGTCAGTGCCAATCTCTCTCAGGACGTTGAACCTTGTTATTATCTGGTTGAATAAAAAGAGAGCCGCAGTCTCTCCATCATCTTTAAACGTTGGCATAGCTTTGACCCACTTCGTGAAGTAGTCTATGGCTACAATGATATAACGGTGCCCCCTTGCTGAAGGAGGATTGCATGTAGTGTAATCAATCCCCCACTTGGTGAAGGGACCAACTGTGATGACAAGAAACATGGGAGCGGGATGTGCCCTCATCTTCTGAGAGAAGATATGACATGGGTGGCACTTCTTGACCGACTCGACGCAATATTTGATTAGTGTCGGCCAGAAGTAACCTGCTCATAAAATATTTTGGGTTGTTGCCAACTCGGATAAATGACCGCCACATGCTCTGTTATGGAAATCGTTAATCATGATAACTACTTCTTCGTGAGTGAGGCATCAACGCAGGATGCATTCTACACCTCTTCGATACAATGTATCATCGAGTATGAGATAATTCTTGTCCTGATGGCGTATATGGCGACGCTCATCATGAGAAGCATAAGTGGGGCACTTCAAAGTATGGAGATAGATAAGTATATCTTCGTACCAAGGATCCAAAGATGTGATCAAAAAAATATCTCCTCTGATAGGCGACTCTTCGGGCACAACATCACCTAACTCCACCAGAAGTTCTGAAATAAGTTCTGCGAAGACCAGTGACTTTTTGGATATTGATGAAACAAAATATAATTCAAACTCCTGGAGGACGACTATCCATCTACTGATATTTCCGCCTATTACCCGTTGTTGACACTCGGGACTGAATTTGGGTTGCATGCAAATCAATCCCGAGGCAACCTCGAACCACTTTGGATTGGAATCTTCCCCTCCCAACCCGAGAGGGATCTCTCGGATAATGTCACAATATGATCTTCAGTAAGAATAAAATGGTGGGAAGATTTATGGGTAAATGATAGTTTTGGATTTTTAAAGTTTGGGGGTTGGACCAGGAAAACGGTCCATTGGGCATGGAGTCAAGTGAAAACCGAAGAAAGGAGATAATAGCAGTGATCGTATAACTTCCGAAAAATGAGGCAAAGTAAGTCTATCTTTCAACGATTGATAATCATGATGTGGTAGCAGAAAAAGAAAAGAAAAGGCCATCACAGTGAAAGCATCTATCAAGGATGAATTTTCACTACAACTTTAGAGGAAAACAAATGAAGGTTGATAACTAGATGCAGAGCGCTTATCTTGAGTGAATTCTGACCAGTCACCATAGAAACGTAACACATATATATCAATTGTCTGTAAGGAGCATATAAAATGAATTCCAAACAAATTTTAACATAGCTGAAGAGGAAGAGATAAACAATATGATAATGACAACAGGGAAAACATACTGAAAGAATTAACCATGATGAATCTCACAATCTCAAATAAAAATGTCGTCTGTATTACTCGATTTCGGGTTTACAAAATAATTCGGCTTACAAAGGAGCCCCTCTTCGAAAGAGGTTTTTTCCCCAGCTTCCCCCCCTCTTTGTCAGCCTCCTCCAACGATTATTTAACTAATCGCCTCTGGCGATACGTTACATAACTCATTTTTTAAAAGAAATAAATTAAAAATAAATGGTTTGTCTTCTGGAATTCCACGACTGCCAGATGCTCTGTCGTTACTAATCTTTGTTGTTCTGGATCACAATAAAACATTGGTGTGCGCTGGAAAAACTGTCTCGTTCAGGTACCCCTGGTCTCTGCCATTGTAGGAAACGATATCCCTCCTGTGTCGCAACAGGAAACTGAAGGTGCAATTCGAGGGCTCGATCATCATCATTCTCGAGTTGAGAACGAACCTGCTATTACCTGTCTCGAACGAGGGACTCCATCCCATTTGTGGAAGTTCCTCTGTTGTTTTTTGTAGGATGCTCGAAAACAAGACTTATCCCCCCTTCTTTGTGCTTGCACACGCTCAGTTTTACACGAAACCAACTATTGTTCATCATCCCCATGACATTCCATGTGAAATATTTTGGTTGTGTGTTCATGGCGGCATCCCAAGCACGTAAAACAAGCTCTTTGGTCCCTAATAGTTGTGTGACATCAATCTCAACATCCCAAAAGCACCAAAACCAATATTTTCCATACTTGGTTGGATTTTCTCGATGATTAAGTTTACATAGAATCCCTGTCTCACCCCCATCCATTGTGAGCTCAACCCATATGATTTTTCTTCCTCCACCCGAATACGCATATCCTCTGATCGTATATGGCGTTTGCGCAATCAAGGAATTGACGAGAAAAACATCTCCCTGGGCTGGAGTTGTGATCAGGAGTTGTATCGCTATCACTATTGGACCAAGAGGAGAAGGAGGAGTTTGCAGTGATTCCCGAGGGTGCAATGAGCTCCCCAATGCAATAGTCTTCGAGCATGGCCTTCGCTTTCGAGGAATGAATGGCATCAAATTATTCTATGCAATCTATGTCGGCGTTTATGAGGATGTTGTCTGCCCTTCCCAGATGTTCTTTCAGGAAGTTGGTGCAGTCGTACATGTGGTCGTGGATAATGATCCACGCAGAATTGGGGTTACCCTTGCTGTGGCTTTGCACTTCTGAGATTGCTATCTGGCGAGATGAAGTGTTCATAACTGGGGTGGAGAAGCTCTTGTGCAGTGATTCTTTCTCGTGTAGTCGGGAGTTACTCTTGTCGTGTCCCATCCATCCTCTCGGTTTCATTACATAAGTCAGTGTTTACAGGAAATGATCTAAAATAAATCTCTTTTGTTTCGAGAAGTATGGAAACGGCTCACCTTCATGGAATTTTGCGACTGCCAGCTGCTCTGCCAGCTTCTTTAAACCATTACTAAGCCTTTTGACAAGTGGTATATGGATGATCGCTAAAGAAAGATTTCGAATCATATTGAACAATGCAATTTCCCATCAAACCCCCAGCTCTAGATCCTGTGTCGTTATATTGGAACAATATATCGATTGTTGTTGAAAGACAGATATTGCAGTCGTCGAGGGATATATCTCCCCAGCACTGGTCTAGACTGTAGATACGGTGAAATGAGGTGTCTACAGTTGTGTTGTAAGCGTATCCATTCCATTATAACATAAGAAGCAAAACTTGGACCAAACTCTACTACCAACGTAATTCGCACAATCCTGTAGAACTACAATTTTTTCTTGATGTGAACAATTGTAGCATTGGTCGACGGTGGAATCTCCCCTACATTGGAGGATGGAATATACTTGGTTAAGACTTTGACCATGCTATGAAATTTTAAACCTGCTCTGGGATGTGTCCTCAACGCTGTCCAGACGAAGACTACTCAACGCTGCATTCACATTGCTCACAAACTTACTATCTTTTGTATAGTTAGCGGTCCAGTTGCAGATAGGAGGCGGATACCACTCTACTTCTGTTGCGCTTCCGCAAATATTTTTTGTATTAATAGAAAACATAATCAACCCATTAACAATAGAGAGGCTAAGGACTCTGATGGCCATGGTTGTAGTATGTCTACTCTGTTTTTCCTCGAGAAGCCAAGCGGACCCTGTGTTTCACAAATTCCACCACTTTGGAGTAATTACAATGACGATAAGCTAGAAATGTAAGATATGCTGCTTCTTTCATGTAATCTTCATGGAAATTTATGTATTCTTTCATAATACTGTTTAATTCAGACCAAAGAGGCGATGACAGCAACGGGGAAACATTTGATGCGACATTTACTCTTGCATTATGTTCTCGATTTCCAATGTTCTATACCATTCAAATGTTGACGCAGTGGCAGCCCAATATGTGTACAAGTGGATAAGAAAAAGCATGTATTGCCAAATATAACTCCTCATTGACAAGCCGAACTCTAAAATCAAGATTGCCTCCAGTAGATAACCACGATGTTGAGTACGCAAAAACAACTCCATTAAAATATTTGAAGCCATTGGCAAGAGCTCTTCTCCATGCATAAGTCCTTCAACAAATCTCATGCAAGTTATAGATAATTTGGAAATAAGATGTGATCCTCAAACACATTTGGGATGAAAACATTGATTAGAGCAATTTTCAAAATCTGTTACAACACCCGTCGTGTCAACATGTACTGGAATGGATTCACAACAACAATGATGGTGGTCTTGTGAAACAGAACATAATGACGGAACCGTTGAACAACATGGACTACTGCCAACGCAAGTTTTTCGATATGAGAATAATTGAGTTCCAGTCTGACTAGGCCTCGGCTCAGGTAATAGATCACATATTCTGAGAACAAGTCATCTTCCTGAACTAAGACCATGTCGATGGTTGACTATGTTGCAGCCAGGTATAATAAGAAATCTTTGTTATAGTTAGGTGGCCGAAGTAAAGGGGCATTTGTGAGGGCATGTTTCAATGCATCGAAAGAGCGTTGAGTGGCATCATCCCAATGAAAAGGAACGTCTTTCTTCAGTAAGAGCATAAATCCCTTTGTGATCTCGACCTAGTTGGCGATGAAATGTCTTAAAAAATTCTCATTGCCCTGTAGACTCTAATGTTGAAGGATTTTGCATGGGGGAGGCAACTGAATTATTGCCTCAACCTTGAGAGGATCAACCATGATCCCTATTGTTGACACTATGAAACCTAACAAACGTCCTGATGTTACGCAAAAGATGCACTTGTTTGGATTCAAGCGAATTTGGAAGTAGCGACAACTCTCAAAGATAAGTCAGAGGTGTTTGGGATGATATGTTCTCTTGTGAGATAGAGATGCTAAATCATCTAAATAGGCCTCGACTATATGTTTGAGGTCATGGAAAGAAAAAGAAATGGCTCACTGAAAGGTCGCACCAGCATTTTTGAGACCAAAGGGAATCTTACGATACGCAAATGTACCCCATGGACAAATGAATGTCATTTTGTGTTGGTCCTCGGGTTTGATTTGTATTTGATTATATCCCGAAAAACCGTCCATGAAAGAGAAGGCCTCGCAACCTGCACATTCATCAATTATCTGGTCGATGAATGGTGTGGGAAAATGATCTTTTGGACATGCCTTGTTCAAATCACGGAAGTCTATAAATACACAAATCATGCCTTGTTTCTTATTGACCGGCACAGGATTTGACACCCATTGGGTCAAATGGATAGGATAGATAAAACTGACTTTTAGCAGTTTCTCAACTTCAACCTTAATGGTTTCTGCTTTCCTGGGATTAACTGGATGAAGCTTCTTCTGAATAGGCTTGGCATCTGGATAAGTTGTGATTTCATGTTCGAATATTTTTGGATCGATGCTTGGCATTTCCTCGTAAGACCAGGCAAAAATGTCGTGGAATTCTTTAAATAGATCTGTGTAGATTTGAATATCTCTGGGGGAGCAGTCAGCTCCGACGAAAACATTCTCCACAACGCCAGGGGTTCTGGAGATATTGATCGGTATGGTTTCAGCGATGGTTTCCATATTACCCTCACAATAGACCTCATGTGTGGCTAAGGGATTAATAGGACAAGACCTATCTCCAGTCATAGTCAAGATGAATTCTCCGGATTCGATTCAGCTTAACTCTGGGAGGAAGTATGATCTGTGATGAAGATCATCCCAAGGTTTGTCCAGACTAGTAATTTCTTCAATTACTACTTCGTCAGAGGGAAAGACTAAGTCTAACGAATTGGTGTTAGCGAGAGAACCTTGAGCCCAAATAGTCTCTAGAAGCGGATCTAACTCTTGTGCAGGAGTTGGATCTGTGTTGGCTAAATCTTGTTGGACTAAAGAGTATGCTACTTCAGTTGTGGACAAGGGCATGGACATGCCCGGGTGCCCTGTCCCATCCATCATGGCCAATGGGGAAGGAAGTATCCACGGATCGGTGAAGTAAGTCATGCGAAATGACGAAACTTGGAAAATCTCAACCTTAGGGTGGTCGAATATGAACTTGACATCGCCTTTAGGGGGTAGGTAATCGAAGGTACCCATCAAATATGGGCACAAACCAACCCCTATGTTGACTATGCCTAGTTGAGTATTATCAATCATCGGGACTACGGACACCCCCAATGAAGGGTCAGGTCTGGAGAAAGACAATTGATCAATGGTCACAATCCGGTCTTCATGTGGAAACAACAAGACCCAAAAAATTGTAGCAACCATTGCTTGCATGCATAAGTCCAACTCCTTCCTAACAAGAGATTGTAGTCGAGGGACGCGTCGACTACTTCTACCTCGACGCACATGGTCTTCCCTCCTTACTGCATGGGGAAAGAAGGAATGATACCATGTGGTCGAAACGAATGACCGTCGAAAGTAGTTAGAAGACTAGGTGACGAAGACAAAACGGGCTGGCCAATGGCCTTCCAACATGCCAACGACATAACACACGTCGAGGCACCCTCATCAACCATCATGCGGAAAATATTTTGAGTAAAAGTTTTCTTGGGGTGAGCCACTACTATCTGAAATGATACGTGGTAAGACAGACGAGGTTTTAAGTCGGTTGTATCCAGCATGATGGTACTTGGATTACAAGTCTTGGTAGATCCTAAAGAGGTTAACAAAGATTTCCTCTGGGAAGGGAATCTTAGGAGGACCTCCAAAGCGGACATTGCACAAGGGGTTTGAGACAAATCCTCCACCACAGAATAGTTCTGGGTGGCCCTTGCATTTGGGTTGCGAGAATCTTTTTTGAATGCTCCTTTTGGGATGTGTGTCATTGTTTCTCCCAAAGTCTTCTCAATATGTAGAGGAAGAGATGGGAGTTCGGCTTCTTTTCCCTTCTCAGAAGTGCTTATTTTATTGTAGTCATGCGCTCTAGTCAATAGAAAATCATCACCCTTCATCATATACACATTCGTGGATGCGGGATTGTTCAAAGATGGAGAGGGTCCTTGACTGCCCCCTTCCATGCTTGTAGAGGCTTGGGTTAGGTTTTTCCCATGCTAAAATGGATTGGTTAACACATCAGGTTGTTGTTGTGTCACAAACTTTTGGGCCTCTGTAAGCTGAGGACATTGGTGGGTTGGGTGGTCTTCTGCGCATAGGTTGCAAAGATACCTCGTCTTTCATTTCTCAGTGTTTCCCCGGCCATCATTATTAGTGGGTTTCTTATCCCCCTTACCCTTCTTTCATTGTTTTTTATTTCCTTCAGGCTGTTGGGTGGCCTTTAGATTTGTCAATTGCACTATGTGTACATCCAATGTTTTAGTAGGGGGAGCAATCAAAATAGTAGTTTAGCTTGCCTATGTGTATTGTATAGACAATTTTTGCAATTGCTTCATCAGTTGCTCAGCGGGCTTTGTTTGTGTTGAACCAATAATACCATCAGCATGTGGTCCAACTCTCTATATGATTTTATCAAGTATTGAGCATGGCGCATATGGCAAGATCTCGTATAATAAACCGAACTGAGCATAGATTAGCTCAAGTTGTTGAGCTCTCATGATGGCGTCCTCTTCAGAAACCACTCTCGATGTTGCGACGTCTTTGGATAATTGTGGGACCAAAGACTTAAGGAACCACTTGAGCAAGAATGTTGGTGGGACTGGCACCTTAATTAAACTCTTCTGACGTCTCCATTCTCGGATGTGATCAGAGATATGGTCCTCTTTTGTCTGTGAGAAATTGGCCAACAATTTTGTGTCAACATCGTGCTCATAGGTAATTGGAAATGTTTTAGGAAAGCCATTGCCAATTCTCTGAAGGAAGAGTATCTTGAGCGGTTGAGCTCAATGTACCATTTCGTGGAACTCCCAATGAGAGTATGTTGAAACAATCACAATTGTACGGAGTCATATTTCAACGAGTTAGACGATCACCAAATATGGAAGGTGGTCACATGATCTCCTAGATCTTCGTTAGGCATAGAGGGCCAACGCGGATTGTGACAGATAGGTTCATTCAACAACCTTGTCAATTCTAGAAAATGCAAGGTTGCCAGGAAATATAGTTTGGGTTGTTGCTGATAACCTGGGAAAAAGGGACCTGGAGTTTGACTGGCACTAGGGTGCCAGGAAAAGTTCGGTTGTTGGCCTGGGTTTAGGTAAAAACCATGGCCAAGACCAACGTACAGATTCTGCGTGTGAGGAGACATCATCGGTTGATTCCCAAAATAGGACGTAGATGGTTGGACATGCATTACATTCGGAGGAATTTGGGAAGGGTTGCCCCATGCCGATCCCATGAGGATAGGCATAGTACCTTATCCGGGGTTCCATTGGTTGTGAAAAGAATTGCCCCAGATTGGCATTCATAACAAGGGAACGAATCCCTGCCAATAATTCCAAGACCCTGATGTGGAAGAAGTTCCTGGGTTTTCCCTCTGTGCAGGAATAGTACCCTACATAGGAATAGGTTGTCCGAAACCAGGATTGCCCCCAGTCGGGAAAGAATCTAATGAGAAGGCGTTGTTACCAAATGCACCGAACAAAGAAAATGGTTTCGAACCTACCGACATATTATGCGAAGGTGGTCCTTGACTCCCTGCTCCAAATAAACTATGTTGTGCAGGTGGCCCGACGAATGGAGGGTGCATGCCACTGAGCGAAGGGGACGAAGGAGGTATATGACCTCCCCCGTAAGGGAAAGCGTTAAAAGGAGCTGAAGTTCCCCCCATGTGGCCTTCTAGAGGAGCGTTAGAGCTCCCTGCCCCTACACCTAAAGTCTGTGAATTGGAGTAGGAAAGTACATGACTTGTACCTAAGCTAGGCATCTCGTATGAGAACAGAGGGCCTGTCGCACTAGGTGTGAAAGGGGTTGTGGCTTCCGCCATAGATAGGGCCAGACCACTATGCGAGGTAGAGGCATTCGAGACCATGGTGGCTCGAACTGGTGATGGTGGGTTAGGAGGTGGAAACTCTCCTGTGGTGAAAATCATAGTGAGAATTGAAGAATTCCCAGAAGGAGTGACAACATTTGTTTCCATTGCTACATGCGACACTGTCTGGCACTCGTAAGGGTGAATTGGTGCGATGATGGGTGCCAAAAGATCAGTGGTTGGAATTTCGGGTGGACCAAGAGATTTTTCTCCAAAGTCTAAAACATTTGTTCCCTCCAAATGTTGGTCGGGCACAATTTCTCGTGATCTGATCGCTTCAAAAGACCCTTGTTGGTCTAGCTTTCGCCTTAGTGGTGGCGGGGGTGGCTCCAGTGTAACCGTCGATAGGCCCAGAAGCCTTCGTGACCGGCGTAGCTCGTGATCCTCCACTGTGTGAGAAGATTAAAGACACCCTAGGGCCTTCTATTCGTTCAAAAATAACACACACTAAAAAAGTCCCTACAAGATAAAACAAGCAAACACTAAACTAATTGGAAGAACAGTTACAACAACCAACACTAGAGAAACTTACTGGTGTAAGTGAG
Source organism: Picea engelmannii (assembly GCA_009831015.1). Classification (NCBI taxonomy): domain Eukaryota; kingdom Viridiplantae; phylum Streptophyta; class Pinopsida; order Pinales; family Pinaceae; genus Picea; species Picea engelmannii. Next base: position 23,458 of record ML827315.1, on the reverse strand, counting down.
ACTTGAACATGGAAGAACCCTCTAGGTATACTCTGCAAAGCATGGCCCGATGTCTGTCCTAGGTACTGTGGTATACCCCTGCAGTCACCTATGTATGTCTCCAAAAAGATAGGAAACTAGGTTGCCAGCGTGAGAATAGTCACCAGGCGGGTACAGTCGAAAATTGGGTAGACCACAATGAGTAGGGTATCGAGCCTGAAACCTATCAAGGGTATCAAAGGCAAGTGATCCTGAAGAAAACTAAGGACCTCGAACGGATTTGAGACCCACGAAGCTCCGTGGAAAATGCAATCGACGGAATCCCAAGACAAGCCCTCTATATGTGTTCTCCACTACGATTGGTCCAGCTTTGGAGGGGTTATCTCCGCTACCTTTCCGAACGTGACCTCATGTTTAGCCTTTGTGTTAGAGGGGGGTCCCGGATAACTTTCATGATACTGGACTTTGACACTCCCTAACTCAGACTCCAATGTTTGATTTTAATGGCCTTGAAGAGTTTCCTCTCCAACCTAATTCCAGGCCCTAATCCTAAACTAGTTGGTTGACCCTACAAACATAAAAATTCTAATGAATTTTAGACTCAACGTTAATTTGTATGGCTTGTCTTAAGTCAAAGGTTATGAAAGTGAAACTAGTGATGTTTGAAAGACAAAATAAAAAATAAACAAAAAGCTGGAAACAAAAAACCTTCACTTAACTCAAATCTTAAACAACTTTTCAAACTTACAAAATTTTCGAAGATCTTTGAATAGAAAACTCAAAGCAGGATTTCACTCGACTACGAGCTACTTATGATCTAAGTAAACCGTCAAGAACTTATGAAAGAAAATACTTTTCCCTGGCTACTAATGCAAAACAACACTTTTTAACCAAACAAAGAAAATAAAAGATCTTTTTTTTTTATTTCAGCTCACAAAGAAAAAAGGAAAAATATCAACAAGTCAAAACCAAGAAAACTTCTAGCCTAAGAGAAGATTGCAAAGAGTCACTTTAAAAATCACAAACAAGCAAATTAAAATTGGACTCCCACACTTGTCTAAAAACCCAATAAAAGAAAATTTTGAGGAAAACTTCTAAATGAAAAAGGAAAGCTATTGTTGTGATCAAACCTAAGTTATTGACCGCTATGATAGAGACCCAAAAACCTGAGAGGTATATCTCTTTTCAAAGGAAAGGATGACTACCTCACTTTCAACAAAAAATTTCTCCTCAAGCACACTGCTAACAGTTCAATAGCAAGCATGTGCACGCAAGCTGTGTAAAGTCAGAGTGCGTGTACACGCATGTTGTCCTTATACAGGTCGCATGTATCTCTGAAACTCTGACACAAATGAAAATCCAAGCAAGCCAGCCCAGGTAGAGACTGTTGGTACTGAGAACCAGAATCTCTTAAAGACTCAGACACTTACTTTAAAAGAAAAAAGAAAACAATTCAAGGAAAACTTCATAGAACAAACCAATCTGAGGTGAAACCTAAGCTATAGACTGCAAACAACAAAGACTAGAAAGAGTTCCATAAAACCCCTGAGAAGGACTACTTGTGACAGGTAAGAGGATGACTACCTCTCTAAAAGAAATTTTCTGGAATCATACACGCGACTGACACTTCCTCAGCTAGCGTGTACACACGAGCTATGAGAATGTAGGGCGTGGGTACACACGTGCAGACCTTATACAGGCCGCATGTACCTCTGTGGGTCTTGGAAAAAAAATATAGTCAAGAGAAGAAACAGAGATAACTGGTATGTAAGACCAAAATCTATGTTAGCTTAGACTTTTGTAGAAACTTAAAAAACAGGAAATGAAAACAGTTTTTAAAAATACCCAAAAAAATATATATATATATATTCCCAAAAACCCTAGCTAATCCCCAGTATCGTCGCCAATTCTGTTGTGAGTGGGAAATCCCTCTATGGACTAGCACTTAGGGTTTTATCATGCATGCAGAAAAGACCTAAAGATTCCTACTTTCTACTGTCGTCCCAGACCTAATCCCCATTATTCTTAAGAAAATACATAGTTAAGAAGATCAAGTGAGCATACCTTATTTTGGGAATTTGATGTCAATCCTTCTTCATGCTTGATCTCTCTTTGACCGCAACTCTCCTCCCAAGGCTGACCTGCATTCACACAAGACAAACAAAGAACTCCACATGCATTTGATATATAGATTAATGGGTTAGAGATTCAATCAACATGTATGCAATAAACCATGAAAACCTCATATGGTGGGACGAGAAAAGTACTTCTTCATTATTAACTTCAACAAATCAACTTCCAATGGTGAAGTCGACCACTTCTCCATGAACCTGGTCCTGGGCTCCTCTTCAACTGTCCTCCAACTTCTTTGCCCTATATTTATCTTTGCACATGGAAGGCTAAAGGTTGGGACAAAGGGAATGCACAATCGAGTATAGTTTCTTTACTATGATTCTCCTCTTCCAAATGGGACCCCTAACCCTTCTTTTATAGGCTAGAAGAAGCTAGGTATTTGGTCGAACTCTTGGTCATGCATGGCCGAAAGGTTTAGTTAACTCACCAAAATTTGTGTGTTTCGTCAGCAACTTTTATTTTTTCATGCTTTTGTAGGTACATGCAGGATGTCTTGGGTCAGCTGGCGTGTACACGCATGCAGTAATGGAGTAGGGCGTGTGGGCCTTTATAAAAGGGGTTTTTAAGAAGATGTGTTCAACAATGTTTTGGCAAAGAAGGAATCTGAGATGGCCTGATGCCAGGTAATCATGTATGGTGAAAATTAGGGTTATAACAATGCTTCATGAATTCTCTCAAAATCTCCTCTGATGTTTTCATTCCATACTTTGTTTCCTGCATGTTTAATATGAAATGACAAAGCATAGTCGATATAATCAATATAAAGTTTTCTTGTTTTTCATTAATTATAAAACAAGGAAAATTAAACAACATAGATACTTACAAATTGTTCAATTAAACTTTCATTCTTCAACATATACTAACAACCCATACTTAACCCATTTTTTATCAATTCATGGTTTGGATCCTCTTTGTATGTTAACATAAAATCTTAAGAAATGTCCAAAATGTAAATACTCACAAAATTTGTGATCAATCATTTTATTCCTCGTCGTCATGTCTTATGTGATGAATGGATTCTATTTGTTTTTCTTTTCAGCAACAAAACAATTGAACATTAGTATTTCACATGATACTTAAATTTGATGTACATAACCCCCGAATGTGGTGTTAGTGCAGGACAAGTGTCATGAGGATGGGAATGGTGACTGTCAATGAGGAAACAACCACGTGACAGGTGTGTGCCCCTCCCTACCTACCACACCATGAATTTAAAGTTGATTCATTACTACCAAAGCGACATTAATCCTAGTGTGCTATGCTCTAGCCTCCCGTCCATTCGATGGATCCACAATTACTCTGGTCACCTCTGTGCATGTGCATCCTCCCCCCTCACTGGTATTCATATCATGAAGCTCACTGACGTCATCTTCATCTATTGTTTATTCTATCCTATCCATCCCGTAGTTTGCGCCCTCCTTTGGTTCTCTTTGGCCTTCTTCGCCATCTCCATGTGCCTGCCTGCCTTTGCTCTACTTCATCCATGTCGAGACTACATGGGAAGTCCAAACGCGGTTCAACTTGGCAACAAAACTGGTCGCACCTGGAAATTCAACCCCCGCCTACTCCCGCACCGTCACATAGCTCATCACCCTCCTCGCCAGCCTCTTAAGAGAAACCTACTCATAGTCTTAGTGGTCTCCTACCTCTCTCCTCACCCTACGCATGTAGAATTGAATGGTTCGACCTCTTAGGGAACTCACTGGACTTCAACCTAGGGCCGATATAAGACTCGGCCTCATCTTCACAACCTGACCTGGTCGTCCCTCCCAATTCACCCAAGAACTTTGCTCTTGAGCCTTCTCCAGCCCAATCACCATCGGTCCAATATCCATGTGAAGATTTCTTTGGCGGCCATGATAAGCATTAGGAGCAACCCCACTCCTTCTCAGACTGTGCGACCTAGACAAAGATATAAGACAACCTTGCAATTTTGCAAGGAATGGTGTTCGAGGTGTGCAAAGAGGTGGACAACCTATGCTTTCGACTGGAAGTCTTGGATGTAAAGGGGACACAAATGTTGCAAATTCTCTCGTCTTTGTACGGTTCATGCAACCCCTCAGCAGCGGCACCAAATGCATCAGGGGATGGAGAGTTGATATTGGTCCCAACCCCACACAGATCTCTGGTGGACGAAGCAGAACCAGACTTGGCTCCAGCGCTCCAGACACCCACCTTGGACTCAGTGCCACTCTACATGCCCACAACTTGAGCTACATAGGTGTCATACTGCATGGCCTGTTGGTTTTTTTTATTATATTCTGCAACTTGTCTTTTCCGTTATAATTAGTTATTTTTGTCTAGAAGGTCTAGAGGGTCTAGAAGACTGGGTGAATCGGTTTCCCCATAGGGTGATTACGCTCTAGGTGCTTAAGGATGTTATATGATTGGTTTTTTTGAAACATTGGTTTTGGACCTAGGAGGTTGGTTGAATTGGTTTCCCCATGGGGAATTTTAGTAACTACAGTCTCGGATAGACAACCGATGTTGTAATTTTTGTTTCTGAAATGTTTTTTATAGAATACTTACAAAAAAAACAAAAAACAAATCGATGTACATAAAAGAATAAAAAAATGATTACATACCTCTAATGCACATTGTAGTTGGGATGGCTCCTCTTGCGACAAAATTATGTTCATTTCTTTTAACATCTTCTTCTACACTTTTTTGGACATCCCGACCAACATGTCTTTGTTTTCCCCTTGTTTTTCCTTGGAATTTTCAAAATCTCCCTGAAAAAAAAAGATATAAAAAATATTATTTAAAAAAAAATAAGATCATAGTGTGTATATTAAGATAATTCACACCGGGGTGTCAAGAATGTATATACGCACCAGTGCGTCATGCATACATACATGCACCCGTATAGTATAATAGTGTTGTTGCGAAATTGAAAACATTTTACAATTTTTATATTCAGTTGTTGCATTATGAATTAAGAAAAGCATGGTTTCCTAAGTACTATGTATGACGCATTGTCAAGCATTGAAGAAATTCAAGAAATGGTGATTTCCATTTTAAAAAAAAGGTAATTTTTCCATTTCAAATGCATTGGTGCGTTTTGTAAACAATGCACTCTTGGTGCATGTTTTGGTAAAATGTGCAACATCGACCAAGAAAATTATTTTTAATAATATTTCAAATTGAAATAAAGAGGTGTTGTTTACAAAAAAAATACACTCCATTGCCCTTACTATGTAGAGAGTGCATCGGTCACCACGAAGGCATTTTTTTAAAACAAAAAATCGATAACGACATGACAGTTGAAGTTCCAATGCATGAGTGATTTCATTGTAATGGATAGGAAATGCCCATATATAAATAACCAAACCCTACAAAGAAATTGTGCTTAAACAAATCTTCTTGTGAAACATAAAAGGAGAAAGAAAAAGAACAGTTAGGAAATTATGGCTTCCAATACTAAAGGTAACTATGAAACCCTTTTTTTGTTTGGGAATGTAATGAAAATTGTTTGAATCAAATAGGAGAATGATAAATATCATTAATAGAATGAAATCATATACCTGAAATTTCTCCTCTATAGATTTCTATGTGATCTACAGTACTTCCCCTCAAATTTGGCTCTTCAAAAAAAATCCACTTGCTCAGAAATATATGTTGATAAATATTTGTTGCACAAATATCCTCTCTAAAATTTCACACACAATAAAAAAAATGAATCTAGGTTTTTCCTTTATAAATACAAAAACTCAAATTTCCACTCATTTTTTCATTGTATATTTTGGTGCACTGATGATAAATGCGTGTGTAGTTTTTTTTTCAAAAGTTACTTTTTTTAGTGTGCTATGTCATGTGTAGTGCACCAATGTGATATGCATAATTCACCAATTTATTTTCATAAAAATTTTAAAGTATTTATAGTGAGTGCGCATTAGTTTTCTAACTTGCTTCAGTCGATGCAATAGAGAGTTTGAAATGCACCGATGTGACATGTAATTAATGATGCACTAGGGAGGTGTGTAAGTAATAATGCATCATAAAATAGTTACATTTGCATAATGAAAA